>JAWPHD010016105.1:0-51584 GCA_037043455.1 Cyrtodaria siliqua | reverse complement strand
TATATGTGCAATAATGTCACGCATATCACCTATATGCCTTTTATAAATTTGTATCTTATGACATCATTATCAGCATTAAAAGCATTCTTAATAGTGTACATTCTTAAACTCAATATACCAATTTTCTTTAATATGTACCATCATTTTTAAAGCAGTTGTTTGTTTTAATGCTTTTATCAAACTGGTATTAATTATATTAAGCATACTAATCGGTTAAATAAACTTTAGAGAGATGATTTTAATTTTGACATTGTTTATTATCCCCACTTGGATGGTGTTTATTATCCCCACTTGGATGGGGATGTTCCCCGAGCAACTTCTTATGGGGTGTATGTGTCTCAACTTATTCCTTTTTCAAGAGCTTGTACTCGAGTTGAGGACTTTAATATTCGTAATCGTTGTATACCTAAAAAACTACTCAATCAAGGTTACCGTTACCATAAACTTCGTAAAACCTTTGCAAACTTGTATTATCGTAACCCTGATCTTCTTTCCAAATATAAACGTAATTTAAGGACTCTTTTGCGACAAGGACTATCACAACCTGACTTCTATGGTGATGTGATTTATAAACTTCGTAAGATTCTTGGTCATGATCACTTTCATACTATCTTTGTTAAACTTGTTAAAAAGGTTTATCAAAAGAGGTTATGACCCTATCATTTTGCAACGTACAGCATGCTTGGTGGTGGACCCTTTTATAGTTCGCCACTATGTTTTCTTCTTTAATTGTACGATGACCGAACAGGCTGTGGACCCTATGATGACCTAAAGCCCATTGGGACTGTGGCGTTTGATGTTTGTCTATGATCTTTCTTGTCGTGCCCTTAATGGTTTATTCTCTAGTTGCTCTGGCGTCTGCCAAGTCATTGAGTACCTTCATTGTGGCTTTCTGGGCTATTGGTTTTTTGTATTATATTTACACGAGCATATTTGTGTTTTACTTATATTGCCTATTGATGCTGTCTTGTTGGTTAGAGATTAGATCATGGCGGGGATTTCTTTTCTGCAGGGACAGCAGCATTCAATGACGACAGTCAACCACAAAACACAAAAAACAAACACGCAAACAGTCAAACGAGAAGGCAAAAGCAATAAAAAAATGCAAACGACATCACAAACACAAAAGGGTTGACAATAGGGCTACCGCCTCGGAACGGTCAGTGGCAACAAAGGCCACTGGGGGTTAAAATCGATTCTAGGGTGCACCAAACCTCACACTTACCCTACTGTCATCCCATTAAAACAGGACAGTGTAAATAAAGAAATCCCCGCCATGATCTAATCTCTAACCAACAAGGCAGCATCAATAGGCAATACAAGTAGAACACAAATATGCTCGTGTACATATAATACAAAAAAAACAATAGCCTAGAAAGCCACAATGAAAGTACTCGTAATTACATGTCTAATAGATTAAACGACCTGAAGTAAAATACATCTAAAACTACCAGTATATGGGTCTCTCAAGGGACTAGATGGAGTCTGCAATGAACAAATAATTAAGCGTAATATAAATGTAATATCATGCTTAATTAAGTTGATACCATACACTTTCCATACTTCAGCCATGTGATTGCTAAAGGAATAATAGCAGGATAATGCGCAATACTATACAATATAAAATATCTTTCTATTAAAACAGCTGCTATAAGGGAGAACACTTTGCTTAACACTTGACTGCAATCGAAATTAATATACACGAGTTGTATCCCTTATTTTCATAGAAAACATGTCAACAATCAAGGAATACGACTAGATGTCCATTGACGGTCAAGCGTTTCAATTGATTATTAGACTCCGCATGTACGACTAGCTTGTGCAATGATAGAACGACTATTGACAGTTATATAAAGGAAACATAGAACTACAATGTTCGTTTCGAATGCAAATACTATTGAAAAACCGCAACCAAATAATTTTGTTACCAAGGACGTCGGATTTTTTCTTATTTATGTTTTTGTTAATAAGGAACTCTTATACTACATTATTTGATTGCGTATTTTGTTACCAAGGACGTTTGCCATTTTCTATTCGTATGTATTTCGTTGCAGGCCGTCCGGTATGTCCTAGTGTGTGTATGTGTTACCAAAAATCTTATAATTCCTATATCAAGGGGCAATTTACTCCAATGGGCAAGGCCCACGTTTCAACAAAAAATTACGGTAATCTTGGTCGTAAGTTAAGATTCAAAATAAAATAATCCATCCGTCTTATCCAGACACATGAGTTTACAGTGGGTGGCTAACGTACTGGACAAGTAATCCGAAGGTCGTGGGATCGATCTACGACTCGCCAAACACTTTCATGTATTTCCATACAGATGATATTTAAACCGAAGTCCCGGCTCCGGGTTTATTTATCGCGGGATTAGAAAACAAATATATGGAGTCTGCATATAAAAACATCTATGTTTTCGTAATATTTTCTGTTGAATTATTGTAGACACGTTCTAATTGTATGTTCTAAAATATGCATGTGTGACGTGCGTGTGAGATAATTATACATTACACCAGAACGCCGTAATATTGTTATGTATTTTAACATGAAGCATACCCAGTTTGCCCAAAATTAAAAAATGCTGAAAACAAGTTTTTTTCTCATAATTCGTAATTTCTCACGTTATATTGGCGTTTTATGTTGTCAATTATCGTTCAGAACAAATATATACTAAGAGTTGTTAACCTATAATACACCCATTATGGAAGTCAAACCAGCTCTATAAACGGCGTCAAGGGCCAACTTTTTATTTAAAAAAAACGCGACAGATAGGGATCACTGTGTCCGTCTTTATGTCGGTCGTCACACAAACTTAATATTGGCTGTAACGTTAATGTCTTCATATTTCTTCGGACTTTTAATATAATTATACACATACAAATAATAGTGACATGACCTGACCACCATATGAAGGTCATATTCGAGGTAAAATAATTGGTTCGAATGTCAGAGCTTTTTCATTTCTTCCTCAAACTTTCTATATATTATACACTTCAAGACAATAGTCATGTGAGTAGATGTCAAATAATACGTACAAACGTAATGTTTGGTAATATAAGCTTAATAATGTGCATAGCCTTTTCTTTTCCTCATATTTCTTCATCAAACTTACTTTTGATATATATACTTCGTGACAATAAATGAAAAGAATCAACTGTGCATATATTATGTGTTCAAGTATAACTTCTGACCGGAATATGATACTTCGTATCCCTGTTTTTTTATTTCTATATGTGGCACAGTGATCATTTATAAAATTCGATAATTATTCAGTATACCATGCATACAGTACAACAAAGGTTCGATTATAAAGATACGTGAGTTATCATTCATTGCTTATTCTGTATATACAAACAGTTGAGTGATCCGGATGTACATTGTCATTGTTATCGAAATTTACCTATATATATATATTTCATTACAATACAAACTGACTGTAAATACTGGCAATATTTATTATATCAATAGAATAAACTGTTATGGTCAACAGTTTGTATAAGTTTATCTACAATATTATCACAGCCATTAATAATATGTACACGTGCTTAAACCCGGTCAATATAAATCCTCCATATTAGATGTCCCAGGACAGTTGAACTTGAGCTTCTGATTTGGAAGCGACTATGCCGTTTTTAACTGTGAAGATAAATATGCACACTTGGAGTCCTTCTATACGTGTAGGGCTGATACTTGGCATACATGTGTGTGGATCCAGAGCATTTGTCCAGTTTGCCAGATCTAGGGTATGGGCACAGGGATATGCGCATGCTAAAGATGCAGGGCCTGATCTAGATACATGTGTTTTCAGATGGCCTCCTCCCGAGGCGTGTATATTAACTACGACGACAAATCCTGTAGTTACATAGAGACAAATATGCTCATGTGGTACGAAGCATCTGAAAGCCAAGAGGTATTATTCTCGCATGACTTCTCTGGTACGTATTTTGACATTATTTTGATCCGTGTCCTTTGTGTCCGTACTTCGGCAATTATATGGTATCATGCGTCTGTTATGTTGGGTTACATTCATAGAAATAAATATACATTTATTCAATTCAAACATCATTCGTACAATAGCAATGTATATTTTAAAATTTACATGGTAATTTTGTGTTTACAGATATGGGAATATAACTTAACGGTTTTCATATATTTTGGATAAAATTGGAATAGTGTCACAAAATGTCACGGGTAGAGCGTATTGGTCGTACATAGCTCTTGTAAGCTGTTAGTTACACCCTAATCTATTGTTGAGTTGAAACAAATTCACCATATCCATGATATATTCATGTAACACGTAAACGCGTGCACATTTTAAGTGGCTGCCAGAGAGGCCGTTTCATAAGTTTAGTTTTGTGCTAATGCATGTAAATGTATAGGTCTATCTTCCTTAAACGGCAAAATTGTGTAAGGGGTCTCTCGTGTAGACTTTAATACTGCGAATTTAGCCACGTATGTCACGGACTGAGCGGGGGAAATAATGGTTTGGGCGTAACCTATGCTATAAAACCCACTGTCTCCTAGTTCTGGCAAGGATTGCTTGATAGTTGCTTTGTTTGGAACAGGAGTTGGACGGCGAAATTCACAGGCAATATGTGGTCAGTATTTATTTTATTAACTTTTATCGTACATTTGTATTCAGTGGGCGACGCAATCTTGGTTGGCGGTTACGACATCCGGTTAGCTTTGATGTTTCTCAAACATTAACTTTAGACTAACATATGATTTTGAAGTTACTTTATTAGATGTAATTATTGTAATTGATCATTAATTGTAAAACAGTATTATTTGATAACGTTGTATAATAGGTACATTAGTTAACGTTGGCGTATAACTCAGTGACTAGTATAAATGTTCGACGCGTATGCATAGCGTAGTATAAAGTGGTCATTAGTTGACATACATGTGTGCATGCATAACTCAGTGAGTGTAATATACGATTGATTTGATAATGTTTTATATTACATGTATTAGGGGCATTGATTAACAGCGACGTACATGGAGTATACATGGCGTTGTAGAATATGTATACATTGCTACTCATCGTTAGCACAGCTTACATATATTTATTAAATAAAGATTTGTTTGGGTAATGATAATTATGCAAGATTGGTATGTTTATCAACCGACATCTAAAACATATATATAATTACAGCCTAAGCCATCCAGGGTTGGATATTAGCCATCCAGGTGTGGATGTAAGCCTTCCGGAGTGGAGCTAAGCTTCCACGATTAACGTTTAAGAGCGTTGGAGACGGTCCCCGTACCTATTCAGCATGGCCAGGTTCTAGTAGCGACAACCCCCGGGACACAAGGTGGGCCCGTTATCAGTCCTCACTGGGGGAACATCATCCACAACCTCAGTGGAGGTTAATCATCTTACATATCGCGTCATCAACCCTTATAGAAGGCATTTGATGACAATCACCCATTGGATTCGCGCATCATCATCTTCATGAGCTCTTGCGCATCACATTATCGCGCTCATAGATCAACATTGTTATTACTTTAACAACACTTTAGTGTCGTATATAATCAGTCGACACATTCAGTATTTGTTACAATACTAAGAACGTCTTAAACGTTCATGAGAACATTCTTTTCATATTTCATCTGTGTATTCGCTTGTTTTTTTAGATAATTGTATATATATTTAACATATTTTAAAAGTTGCATTAAACTTATGTAAATGCATTCACCGTCATTGATTCTTTCATGAGTTAGCCCCAACCACTAGTGTCATCCTGTGACAAATAGTACTACTTTAATCAGATCATAAAACCGTCTACTCGTAACCAGAATGGTTTAGACATTTTCGATTGTCTCTTACGGAGAGTATATAATGAAACAAGTCCAAATCCGACGTAAAACACTCTCCCTGTTATTGCTCCGTTTTATTTAAATAATGGATAAATAATGAACAATTGAAATTGAAATAGTCAGTATAATTATCAAATGACGAATCAACATCAGTGCGACCAATATCAACACCATTGTTAAAATGTGAACTTATGTATCTTATAGCTGGATTAAGTGTCTTGAGTAAACACTCTATTGTAATGTGAACTGATCACATATCACAAGTACATGACAATGTACGAGGGGTATTCGAAAAGTAATACACATTCGCCTCCAAAATGAAAACGAGAACATTTATTTAGCGTCAGGTTTCACAATTAATAAGTTTGAACCGTAATGTTCAGGTATTAAACAACATTAGCCGGTTTAAATCCATTTTAAGGGTTTTAAAAATGACCCTTTTTAGGGCCACTCACTTTGCATCTTTCTACAAAAACGACACTCAGAATTGTAAGATATATATTTTTGAACATTGCAAGATGGTCTATTGACATTTTGTAGCCAGGAAATGTTATTATAGAATATATTGCCCCATTAGTTTACAAATATTTAGCGAAACATGTAACTAATGGCCAAAATTGTCAAATGTTTGTGCAAAACACTAAATGTGAAATATTAAGCATTGTTTTAGTATGAATTCGATCTGAAAATTAGGTAACGTTGCTAATATAACGTTCCTTGTCTTTGAAGTTACTTTATAAAACCTCAGAATGCAAATTGTTTGATCCTTTAGCATACATCCTTCAATACTTGCTGGAAACACGTAGACGAGCTCCGAAGCTGAACTATTTTAGACCACTACCCGCATTTGTGTATGAAAATTTAAGCTCGGGAAAATTAAAACGTATTTTCTTTAGAAGTCTTGTAGTTTTTATTGGAACATGCGAATTTTGCCTTTTCTTTCTTTGATTTCAAATATTTTAGAGAATATTAAACAGAAATGGTTCAATTTCTCCTGATGGTGTCTTATGAGGCAAAAGGTACGTGTTTATATCACACATAAGAACATTTTTATATTTCTCCTCTGAATACCATGCATTTCTAATTGAGATTTACATGTTTATTAAGGGGTATATCCTGCTTTTAACTGTACTCAAATTGTACTCAGATTTAACAAATTACTATATATACTATACTATACTGTCTCTGTTCATCTGGTCGACTTCTTTCTTTGTGAGCTCTTGCTTGTCCATACTCATCAACTTTCTTTTGTAATTCCTTCATTTGACTCATCTACGTGTACAACATGTCTGTCTGCTTGTCCTTTTTGTTATGAAGTATTGGTTGATGAAGAGTTTTAATTACTATTCGATCTCTTTCCATCTGCATCTTATGTTCTTCAGCTCTAGCCTTCCTTCGTAAAATTTTAAAACTGTCACCCTTTTCATATGCTGCTCTTGTGGCATTTTTAATATCCTTAATTCTGAGTGCCCTCCAAAACTTATCACGAAGCATTTCATTCTTTTCCTCAGCTGTTATAATAGGAGTAAAGAGGTATATAGTGAACTGAACTCTAGTTTCATAATATATGTGTCTTGCAAATATCATCCTGTACGTTGTTGAGTAATTGGTAAACTTTTGACTAGACTAAAACATATGTTAATATTGTTGCCTATATATATGAGTTTTATGATAAAACATTAACAGTGTGTGTCATAGAAGATGTGACCCATAATTAAATGAAGTCAAAGTTCTAATATCTAAGTGAGAACGTCCAATACTATAATTCGTACCGTATAAAGGACAATTGTTTCTAGTTTCATAATATATGTGTCTTGCAGATATCTTTATGTGCGGTGTTCAGTAATTTTGGTTTGAATAATGTGGTTGGGGTAATTTAATGATGCAGTGAACATTTAAAATATTCATATTTAATTTGAAACATGTGATTACGCTCATTATCAAATCGTCATGTTGTTGTCCAGATACTGTATACGGGGTAATTTTCGCGTGGGTATTATTTTTGCTTTATTCGCGAGTCCAAAGAAATCGCGAAAATAATCTCAGACGAATTTTACGCAAATATTTGAGTTTCACTAAAGGACAAGTAGACACATTTTTTTTCTACATTTTTCAAAATACACACCACATTATATGTCGAAGTACTTGCAGAGTGAGTGAGGATAAGACCAGGACAATACATAAACAATACGCATTGTCTATCAATTGAAAGTATTTACAGTTAGGAAATGACCATCTATTAGAAGCACTCAGTGTAGTATTGTTCTTCAAATAGTCACTTTACAATTGAACAATGAACCTACATGTATTTAATTAATTTCCGGTGAAATAGTTTCATACTTTTCTGATCTGTGAAGTTTATTCAAATACAATAACGGTGAATTATTACATGCATTTTATTGAAAATACAAGCAAATTCTAATCAGGGGCCCATTACTAGTAATTAATAAATGTTCATGATTGTTCAAAACTAAATACACCAGACACACGTGTATATTGTGTTTTACCCCCGAGATAATTGTGGGGTGGTGGTGGGGTCAATATGTGAAAATTGAAAATACTTAACTAAGGGATCCTATAAATCGCGAAGATTTTACCACGCGAAAGTTATGATTTTCGCAAATCTTTCTCCCAGCGAAATTAATCCCGTATACAGTATTAGTTTTATGATAGAATATTAGCAGGGTTAACCCGTATTTGTATCTAAACGAGGTGAATCTTGTAAATATCAGCAAGTGCGTTGTTGAGTAATTCGCTTTGAATATGCTGGGTTGAGGTAATTTAATGTGTGCTGCCCATTACAAATATTTCTATTTAGATTTCTAGTATGCTCTGACCAAATCGTACTTTTGTTGCCCAGATATTATTTTTATAATACAACATTAACAGTGTTTGTCATAGAAGGTTTAACACATATCTAAACGAGGTCAAAGTTCAAATAAGTGCACATTAATAAGAAACTTTTGCTCTTTGTGGTCAAACATTAACTATGTGTTAGCTACGTGAGAATGGTCAACAGGCTAATTGGTATTGTTGGAAAGGCAATTGGCTAAATATGTATCATTTGCGTTGTTGAGTAATTCGATTTGAATACGGTGGGTGGGGTAATTAATGGTGTATATTTACATGTGGTGACCATTTAAACATAATCAAATTTATATTAAAACCGTGGCGCGACAGTAAGTGCCCAAGGACCACTAAGTGGAGGTTATGTATAGCAAGAATAAGACCATTAGCCACCAACATTGGGTAAACAGTGTGAGTACATGGGATACCAGTATGAGTCCATGATTAACGAGTATGAGACCACTGACAACTTATTTGAGTTCATAGCCTTATACGTTATCAGTTTGAGACCTCATGCCACCAGTGTGAACCATATGCCACAAATCTAAGCCAATGGCTCCCCTTTTATGAGTTTATGGCCGCAGGCGCATCAGTATGACCCCACTGACCACTAAGTAGAGTCTATGGATCACCAGAATGAGACAAAATGCCCAATACTGTAAGTCTATAGACCAATTAGTGGTCATTGGGCTCAAACAGATGTGCCATGGACTGTATGCTGGTGAAATATGAGCTCATTCTGGTTTTCCATAGACTCTAATGGTCCGGATTGGATCATACTGATCCGCAGTGGATTCATACTGGTGATGTATGGGCTCAGTTGTGTGGCCTATGGTTCGTTCTGGTGGCATGTCGTCTCATACTGATGACTCCTGATCTGGAAATGGTGGCATGTGGTCTCTTACTGGTGATACATATACTCAAAATATTAGCTGTAGGCTCATGTTAGTGGCTCGTAGTCTCATTATGGTGATTAATATACTCTAATTAGTGATTCGTGGGCTCATTCGGATCAGGCATTGACCCATACTGGTGAGTTATTGGCTCAGATTAATAGCATGAAACTCATACTGGTGGCATGTGTTCTCATAGTGGTGACCCATGAACTAAAATATGTGACGGGTGGTCTCATACTGGTGACACCGGGACTCGTAATGCTAGCACATTGACTCACAGTATTGGCCCTTTGGTCTCATTCCGGTGATCCATAGACTCTACTTAGTGGCCCGTGGGCTCATACTGATGTGCCTGAGGCTATGAACACATAAAAAGTGAGGCATGTGCTTAGATGTGTGGCCTATGTTTATACTCGTTACTTGTGTTCCATGAACTCGAAAAAAAATCAGTGGTCTCACTCTTATACATGGTCAATCAATTGCAATATCACTGTAGAGGATCATGGTTTTGAAAGAGAAGCGCTGAGATAAGCATGTAAGTGTAAATTAAATTTCAAGTTCCTTTTCGATTTTATATCTAATTGTACACATCAAGGGATGCTGTTTGATAACTCAATCAGAAAAAAGGGCTTGAGTCCCAAAGTAAAGCGACAAAAGTTGGGTCCTTTCAAACTCCTAAGGACATTCAGTACACGATGTATTATATATATAATGACTATTGGTCCTACAAACAAACCAAACATTGGTTATCGTGACAAGATAAAATAATGTACAGGCAGTAAGGTTCTTGCTAGGTATAGTCCTTGTTAGATTTGATATATTTCTGAATTTCTGAAGGTGAGCGAGATAAATATAAATCAAAATCAAATTAATAATAAATATACAACTAAATAGTCTCAGTAAAAACAGTTACGAATTGACTATTATTGATAATTATCTAATAATGAGAATTTCTACACGTCTGAAAACGTAAAAAAAGAAAATGTATATGGTAATAACAAAATGTTATACACATATATATGCTTATGTAAAGATATTTACATACCGTTATTTTAGCTGTTGGGGTAAGGTGATAAGTAATTAACCCCTGGTCCCCTTGTTACAGAGTCCAAACCGCCGTTCTCTTTTAATAGACCATAAACGACGTTGCGCAAATACCAAGTTCACATATAGCTCAGATAAAGTTATTTCGATTATAAATACAATTTTATATATATATATCAAATGTACATAATGTTCGTTCTGACGAATTCTCTACTTGTTTTCGAATTATTTTTTTAAAATCACATCCAAAGGAGGTAAGTATTGCATTTCACGGAATATTTATCATGTCCTCCTAAATGTTATGTATTTGGATGTTTCTCAGAATAAAACACGTCGATACAAGACAATATAGATATATAAAAATCGAACAGGAAAAGCAGCATTCAAGGACGAGTCAACCACAAACACACAAAGAAAGAAAGAACAACTTTAAAGATGAATAAAAGGATAAGACATCACAAACACAAAAATGTTGACGAAAGGGCCACCGCCTTGGAACGGTCAGTGGCAACAAGGTTGCTGGGGGTTTAAACCAGGTTCTAGGGTGCACCAAACCTCACATTTACCCTACTATCATCCCAATAAAACAGGACAGTGTAAATAAAGAAATCCCCGCCATGAACTATTCTCTAACCAACAAGGGAGCATTAATAGGCAATATAAGTAAAACACAGAGATGCTCGTGTATATATAAATACAACAAAAAAACAATAGTCTAGAAAGCCACAAAGAAGGTACTCAATGACTTGGTAGAAGCCAGAACAACAAGAGAATAAACCATTGAGGACACGACAAGACAACACTGCAGACAAGCATCAAACGTCACCGTCCGATTGGGCTTTAGGTAGACGTCATCATAAGGTCCAAAGCCTGTTCTTTTATCGCACAATTAAAAAGGAAAGCATTGTGGCGAGCTGTAAATGGGTTCACCACCAAGCATGCAGTGCTTTGCAAAATGATAGGGTTATAACCTCTTTTGATAAACCTTTTAACAAGGTCAACTACGATAGTATGAAAGTGATCATGACCAAGGATCTTACGAATTGTGTAAGTCACGTCACCAAAGAAGTCAGGTTGTGATAATCCTTGTCCCAGAAGAGTTATTAAATTACTTTTATATTTGGAAAGAAGATTAGGGTTACGATAATAACATTTTGTAAAGTTTTACGATGTTTATGGTAACGCTAGCCCTGATGGAGAATCTTTTTAGTTATACAGAGATTACGAATATTAAAGTCCTCAACAGGAATAGATGCTTTAGAAAAACCAATACGTTGAGACACATAGACCCCATGAGAAGTTGCATCTAAATGGGGATAATTAACAATATCAAAATTAAAATCATCTACCTTGTCATATGTTTTGCTAGTTATTTTACCATTTTCAATGGAGAGATGTAAATCGAGAAAAGAAGCGTTAGTATCAGAAATATTAGCTTTATTAAGTTGAAGTTCAATTCTCAAGCAGGACGAAATGCAGAGACGAGAGTACGTTTACTGTCATACATTTCAGAACAGGCACACACTATAGGTTAACGAAATGCAATACAAAGAGGTGTATGTAATTTATGTTGGATAGTACTACTTGTTTTGAATAAAAGAACGTACGAAGGATGAGGACGCTGTTGATGAGTTGAATAAATACATGGCATTTGGTATTGAATTGTGTTAGAAGTTTTAGTCAGTAAAATAAATATGCCCGCTTCATTGTACGTTGGGGAGAATACAATGATAACAATCTGTTCATTTGTTATTTATCATTTTCCTCGTCTAGTACAATATTGTCATCTTCCAAAACAGGTGTGTTAACTATATGATGGCATGCTTTTGCACTGAGATTGATTAGAAGCGTTGAGATAAGCACGTTAGTGTAACTAATTAGCAAAGTTAAATTAAATTTCAAGTTCCTTTTCGATTTTTATATCAAATTGTACACATCAAGGGAAGCTGCTTGATAAATCAATCAGAACAAAAGATTCCAAGATTAAAGCGACCATGGTTGGGTCCTTTCAAACTCTTAAGGACATTCAGTACACGGTGTACTATATATATAATGACTATAGGTCCTTCGAACAAATCAAACATTGATTATTGTGACAAAATCAAATAATTACTTAATAATTAACTTCCGAATTAACTATTACTGATAGTTCTAATAGTGAGAATGTCTACACGTCTGAAAACGTAAAAAATAAAATGTATATGGTATTAGCAAAATGATATACACATATATATGCCTAGGTACATATATTTACATACCGTTATTTTACCTGTGAATATAGATCCAAAACTCGACTGTCTGTGGGGGTAAAGGTGACAAGTAGTTAACCCTTGGTCCCCTTGTTACAGAGTCCAAATCGCCGTTCTCTTTTAATAGACTATAAACGACGTTGTGCAAAGATCAAGTTCACATATAATTAACATATAGTTTTTTCTATTATAAATACAATTATATATATATATCAAATGTACATAATGTTTGTTCTGACGAATTATCTATTTGTTTTCGAATTATTTTTTTAAATCATATTCAAAGGAGGTAAGTATTGCATTTCACGGACCATTTATCATGTCCTCCTAAATGTTTTGTATTTGGATGTTTATCAGAACAAGAGGCCCAAGAGGGCCTGTATACGCTCTACTTGTATGATGTGATAAAAAAACATGAACATGATAGAGGTCAACCCAAGAAACATGTTTCCTATATATAACTCTATGTAAACTTTGGGTTATCGTGGCGGCAAATTTGAATAATTTTGATTATTTTACGATAATGAAAAACACAAACTTGATAGAGGCTAAGTTTCATCAAAATCTTTCAGGCGGTTTCAGAGGAGATGTAATTTTTAACCTTTTCCTATATAACTCTTATGTAAACTTTGGGTCGCCACGGCGGCCATTTCAATTTGTTGACGTTATCGTAAAACACAAACTTGATAGAGGTTAACCCAAGGAACATGTATATGATATTTCACAAGAATGGAATAAGTGGTTTCGGAGGAGATGTCGGTTGAAATTTCCTTAAATTTGACCTAGTTTTAGATATGGCGGCCATCTTAGATAACTGGTGGTCGCAAAAAACATAAATCTGAGATGGACTATCCCAAATATCATTGTGCTTAAATTTCATCAAAATCTTTCAGGCAGTTTCAGAGGAGATGTAATGTTTAACCTTTTCCTTTAGAACTCTTATGTAAACTTTGGGTCACCGTGGCGGCCATTTTGATTATTCCACGATAATGAAAAACACAAACTTTACAGAGGCCAACCCAAAGAACATGTATATGATATTTCAGTAGAATGGAATCCGTGGTTTCGGAGGAGATGTCGTTTAAAATTTACTTAATTTTGACTTAGTTTTATTTATGGCGGCCATCTTGGATGACAACGGCAGCACAAAAACACAAATCAGAGAGGGACTATCCCAAATATTATTGTGCTGAAGTTCCATTAAAATCCTTCAAGCGGTTTCAGAGAAGATGTAATGTTTAACCTTTTCCTATATAACTCTATGTAAACTTTGGGTCACCGTGGCGGCCATTTTGATTATTCGACGATAACGAAAAACACAAACCTAACAAAGGCCAACCCAAAGAACATGTATATGATATTTCAGTAGAATGGAATCCGTGGTTTCGGAGGAGATGTCGTTTGAAATTTACTTAAATTTGACCTATTTTTAGTTATGGCGGCCATCTTGGATGACTTGCGGCCACAAAAAATACAAATCTGAGAGCTACAATCAACATTTCATTGTGCTTTGGTTTCATCAAAATCCTTCAAGCGGTTTCAGAGAAGATGTACTGTTTAACCTTTTCCTATATAACTCTATGTAAACTTTAGGTCACCGTGGCGGCCATTTTGATTATTCGGCGATAACGAAAAACACAAACTTAACAGAGGCCAACCCAAAGAACATGTATATGATATTTCAGTAGAATGGAATCCGTGGTTTCGGAGGAGATGTCGTTTAAAATTTACTTAATTTTGACCTAGTTTTAGTTATGGCGGCCATCTTGGATGACAACGGCAGCACAAAAACACAAATCAGAGAGGGACTATCCCAAATATTATTGTGCTGAAGTTCCATTAAAATCCTTCAAGCGGTTTCAGAAAAGATGTAATGTTTAACCTTTTCCTATATAACTCTATGTAAACTTTGGGTCACCGTGGCGGCCATTTTGATTATTCGACGATAACGAAAAACACAAACCTAACAAAGGCCAACCCAAAGAACATGTATATGATATTTCAGTAGAATGGAATCCGTGGTTTCGGAGGAGATGTCGTTTGAAATTTACTTAAATTTGACCTATTTTTAGTTATGGCGGCCATCTTGGATGACTTGCGGCCACAAAAAATACAAATCTGAGAGCTACAATCAACATTTCATTGTGCTTTGGTTTCATCAAAATCCTTCAAGCGGTTTCAGAGAAGATGTAATGTTTAACCTTTTCCTATATAACTCTATGTAAACTTTAGGTCACCGTGGCGGCCATTTTGATTATTCGGCGATAACGAAAGACACAAACTTAACAGAGGCCAACCCAAAGAACATGTATATGATATTTCAGTAGAATGGAATCCGTGGTTTCGGAGGAGATGTCGTTTGAAATTTACTTGAATTTGAACTAGTTTTAGTTATGGCGGCCATCTTGGATGACTTGAGGCCGCAAAAAACACAAATCTGAGAGGGACTATCAAAATTTCATTGTGCTTAAGTTTCATCAAAATCCTTCAAGCGGTTTCAGAGTAGATGTCGTTTGAATTTTCCTTAAATTTGACCTAATTTTAGCCATGGCGGCCATCTTGGATGACTGGCGGCCGCGAAAAACACAAATCCGAGAGGGATTATCCTAAATATCATTGTGGTTACGTTTCATTAAAATCCTTCAAACGGTTTTAGAGAAGATGTCATTTTTAACCTTTTCCTATAGAACTCTTTGTAAACTTTGAGTCGCCGTGGCGGCCATTTTGATTATTCAACGATAACAAAAAACACAAACTTGATAGAGGCCAACCCTTCAGTATTTATTAATAGGAATAATTGGGCAAGATTGGACTGTTTGTTATAAAAGTATAATGTGTTATTGTAGCAAATGGGAAAAGGATGACTAAAACTCTTATAATTGTATGTCGAGTATCGTATAATCACGTACTAGAAAGTTGTCCTTGAACAGTAACATAACAGTACATTACTAAAAAACGTACAATAAATAGGGGATGTATTTTATGGTATGCTTTGCGAAAAGATGCAGAATATCAGTTAAAGATGAAGTGATGACATGATCGAAAAAGCTAACAGAATAGTCAATAGTATATTGTCACACTTTGGTGACTGGAAATCAGAAAGCGTGTGTTGAATATGTACCGTTAGTAAAGCTTGAATATAGACCATCAGTCCACCAGTCTACAGCACTGTTTTGTACTTGGTAAAGAAATAAAGTTGCCGGGTTGACTTGGCTTTTGGTCCTCCTCAAAAGAAAGATATTAAGCTGAAACATATATCAGCAGTGAAAATATGTAAGAATAATTGGAACTTGTCATGATTTTGATAAGCGTTGAGATGATTAACACGTCAAATAAATGCATTTCATGTATGGACACAAAAGAAAATGCCATAATTAAAACTGAGATTGGACATATCAAGATATGCTGTTTAGTAAATCAGTCAAGAAATATAGGTAGAGTCACAAATTACAGCGACCCTACCTGGGTCCTCTCTAACTCCCAAGCGGACTAACTGATGTACTGAATATATAATCACAGTCGGTCAACAAGCAAATGTAGATATAGACATTGAACAGGAAAAGTAGTATTCAAGGACGACAGTCAACCAAAAACACCAACAGATATGGGTTACCTTGACATGTTACAATCATGAACAGGTAATCATGTTATTTCTTGGGAAATTCCTGGTTCGACTGTATGCAGTTCTAATTTTCGGAAGGTGAAAAGGGAAACAATATTACTTACAAAATGAAATTAACCATTGTTGGTAGATCTGATATTAAGCATTTCTACAAACATCTGAAAATATAATTAACTAATAATGTTAACGTATACATGCATATATTGATCACAGTTTATGTACATATAATGACATATAGTTATGGATTATATGAAGATATTAGATTCTCAAGCAGGACGAAATGCAAAGACTATTTAAGCGAACAAAACGTTAAATTTCATAGTCAAGTACAGTCAGTGTCACAGTATAGTTTGACGAAATGACAAAACAAACTCGGGTATGCTCGGGTTCAAGTTGTTTATCTTCCAGAACAGGTATGTTAACTACAAAATGGCATGCATTTGCAGTGACAGAGGATTCCTGAAAATAACAGAAATTCAAAATAATTGAAAAACAAACATTTAGCAGTAACGACTGCCTGTACCAGGATAAATATTTAGCATCTATGAATATAGTTTATAGACCATCAAAGAAAACTGGTGGATAATAGAGATGTAATAAAAGAACGAGAAAAAAATACAAAAGAGAAGAAAACAAAAAAATATAACAACCAATATTTGTTAGTTAATTTGCCAGTTAGTACAGGTCTCATGTGTATAAGTTTGCAAAACTAGCTAATCGTGCATGTTAAAAATCATTTTCATCATCATACATGTTGTCTACATAGCACTGAAGGCGGTGGTAATCCTGCCGCACAATATTTCTTGAACTACAGTTAAACATTTTCCGCTCCACTTAATATCCGATAACTTTCCTTTGTCCATATTATGTTTATAGCCCGTTATCATGAGGTATTTTTTTAAATATCCATTTACTTCCCTTTGTCCATAAAATGCATACATCCTATATACGCTTATTATATACTGAAAGGAAAAAGGGTGCGTATTTCCGCTATATATTGTACAGTGCTTTGGGCAGTATAGAATCATTGGTAGTAAATAATCATTTCCTGATTAAATTCAGTTTTCTCAGCTCAAATATTTTAGATTATTTTAAAACTTTCCAGGCTTGAAGATATATCATATAAGCATACATTTATTCAACATTGAAATTATTTGGGACATTTTTCTATGCAAAATATATCACTATGTGCAACACCTCTAAGAAAAAATGATTCTATACTACCTGAATGAAGTGTGCTTTTGAAACGAAAAATTCATACTGTCACTATAAAATCAGAAATAAATATTTGCTGTTTTAACAAATGTTAGGGACAAAAGTCAAAATGCAATAATCAATAGAGGTAACTTGTTGAAGTTTGGCACTTTTAAGGATAAAATGAAATTATGTAAATATTGGTGCAAAAACGCCTATTAAAAAATCACAGTTTCAGGACAATAATATTAGAAATTTTGCTTTCATACAACTAAAAGTGTAAATCTAAATCAGCAATTAAATAAACATTTTCCTTTCATTTTAAAATTAGACCTTTAACCCAAGTAATTCTATACCCCCAAAGCACTGTATGTTTAATATGCTACTGCTAATCGAATTGATACGGGCGATCTTAGGCCTGTCCTTTTAGAAAGAAGGTTTAAACAGCACCGAACACACCAATGGTTACCCCTTTAAAGTTTCATTATCGTCAGAATGCACATTTGGCTCAAGGTGAGCAAACTTAGGCTTTAAATGTTGCAATCACTTAACATTAAATACAGTACTGAACTGGCTCAATTTTTCAAAGAGGAACTTCAGCATTTATGAATTTCTTGTTACAACGTGTACTGTGATTAAAACGTCTACAACATCACAATTGTGTCCTTTCTCTAACTAACTGCACTTATTTTTTACAAAACATCTTGGGATTTCCTTGGAATATATATGAAATTAAGTGTGCAGTATATGCAATATATAGCGGAAATACGCACCCTGCGTTTCTTTTTCCTTTCAATATATATACTAGACTAGAGACTTGCATTAGTATATAAGACTAAGTTATTACACATTAATTTGTCCAGTCCGTGAGTGTAAGAGTGTCTATCTGTGACTGGTATCTTAAGTAGATTGTTGTTTTCTTTAAGGGTTTAAGCTTAATGGTATCATTCCAGCTCAATAAGTATAAAGGAAGGATCCTGTTTAAGGTCATTGGGAAGAGCGAAGTTTCCATTTTTTTAAAAAGCTTCTGTTGTAAAAGAACAAGTCAATATTGCTCTTTATTTTTGTAACTTCAATATACCTGTCTACAGAATAAAACACTATTGACTTCAATGAAAAGTTCCAGGTGCTTATTAGCAACCACATTTATGCCTGTGAATATTATGTATAACGTGTGCACATCGTTTTAGATTGTCTTGGGATTGTTTCTGAGGGCCATATAAGCTATAAAGAAGCTTAGATATGGAGCGCTGCGCTTATTTACAAGCCCACTTAAATATGTGCAATATTTTACAAGTAGTTACGACTGCCGACAGTACAATTTGGTACTTGTCTTTCAAGGTTTATATTTCGTATGTGTCGTGCTCGGCCGTTTCCAAAGGTCCATTATCATACTATTTTTTTATAGCACAGTGGCGTTGCTTGTGCAGTGTGGCGGCAGTAAAACGTCTCCCCGCGCTTGCAATCAGTACTGTTATTCATTCGATCTTTGGAGATCGCTGAGCCCGATACTTATAGTTAGTTATCGGTGGTACATTTTCAATTTCTTTTGTTTTCTTACTTAATTTTTGATTCGGTGGTTCCACTACTCCGGCCAATAAAAGGCTCTGGGTATTGTTTAACCACTCATACGATATCTTGTCTGCTTTTTATACGCAGGCTTCATAACCGCTGCTCCCAACTAAATTATATTATGTTTATTTCGCTCTTCGGCGCATTTCATTTTATTAGATACTGGGACCATACGCCGTACGACATGGGGAATACATTAAAGAAGGCTAACTCCATGTCCACCGCCATATGCATGCCATCTTCGGGATGGTTAAAATGTTGTGCTGTTGATTTTATTAATATTGAGTTCTGCTCAACCCGGGGCTAGAGGGCGTGAGCGGTAGCTAGCATATTTCACTACCACTCATGAACAGTCTCAATCAAACCGAGACTGCAATATTTCGTATGTGTCGTGCTCGGCCTTTTCCAAATGTCCATTATCATACTCTTATTTTTATAGCAAAGTGGCGTTGCTTGTGCAGTGTGGCGGCAGTAAAACGTCTCCCCGCGCTTGCAATCAATACTGTTATTCATTCGATCTTTGGAGATCGCTGAGCCCGATACTTATAATACATTTTCAATTTCTTTTGTTTTCTTACTTAATTTTTGATTCGGTAGTTCCACTACTCCGGCCGATAAAAGGCTCTGGGTATTGTTTAACCACTCATACGATATCGTGTCTGCTTTTTATACGCAGGCTTCATAACCGCTGCTCCCAACTAAATTCCATTATGTGTATTTCGCTCTTCGGGGCATTTCATTTTATTAGATACTGGGACCATACGCCGTACGACATGGGGAATACATTAAAGAAGGCTAACTCCATGTCCACCGCCATATGCATGCCATCTTCGGGATGGTTACAATTTTGTGCTGTTGATTTTATTAATATTGAGTTCTGCTCAACCCGGGGCTAGAGGGCGTGAGCGGTAGCTAGCATATTTCACTACCACTAATGAACAAGCCGAAACTGCAATATTTCGTATATGTCGTGCTCGGCCGTTTCCAAAGGTCCATTATCATACTCTTTTTTTATAGCACAGTGGCGTTGCTTGTGCAGTGTGGCGGCAGTAAAACGTCTCTCTGCGCTTGCAATCAGTACTGTTATTCATTCGATCTTTGGAGATCGATGAACCCGATACTTATAGTTAGTTATCGGTGGTACATTTTCAATTTCTTTTGTTTTCTTACTTAATTTTTGATTCGGTGGTTCCACTACTCCGGCAGATAAAAGGCTCTGGGTATTGTTTAACCACTCATAGGATATGTTGTCTGCTTTTTATTCGCAGGCTTCATAACCGCTGCTGCCAACTAAATTCCATTATGTTTATTTCGCTCTTCGGGGCATTTCATTTTAATAGATACTGGGACCATACGCCGTACGACATGGGGAATACATTAAGGAAGGCTAACTCCATGTCCACCGCCATATGCATGCCATCTTCGGGATGGTTAAAATTTTGTGCTGTTGATTTTATTAATATTGAGTTCTGCTCAACCCGGGGCTAGAGGGCGTGAGCGGTAGCTAGCATATTTCACTACCACTCATGAACAGTCTCAATCAAACCGAGACTGCAATAGTTCGTATGTGTCATGCTCGGCCGTTTCCAAAGGTCCATTATCATACCCTTTGTTCATGATAATAGTAACCCTGGCAGAGGATCATTTGATTTATACAAAGTTTAGGAATGTGAATGTGAACCATTGGGGAATGAATGGGTTAAGAAACATATAATCCATTAGATATTGCTTGGATAAAAGTCCAGTTCTAGGTGTGAATGATTTACTTTGTCAAAATTGAAATCAGTCAAACATCTAGCTAATTGTCGCTCATAGTTCAAGTTGTAAGTATATATTTTTAATCACAGCAGACGAAAAATGGCGTTCAAGTTTTGAAATTATTGTGTTGAAAGTATAGCATGATATCTGTTATCCCAATTCACACACAGTCTTCAATAAGGGATACACACTTCGAAACCATGATATAACAATGATTTTGCTATAAACAGTTGTTAATGATATACTCGGAAAAACAATATCATCAGTGGTTTGAACTGAGATCAGCAATTTAAGACAACTTGTCATATAATGTAGCAAATCCGAGTGAGCAGAGATGTCTAGATATGCTTGTAGTACTAAAGTTAGTAAGAATTACTGGGCCATGTTGGACTTCATTTATTAAATAATAATGGATTATTGTAGAGAATTAGAAAAGGATGACGGTAGCTCTCATCAACTTTTGTCAAATATTCTAAACTCAGGTGGGAAAGTTTTTTTTTTCGTTTTTAACATTTTATTTGAATATCAAGTGCACAAACATTTTTATACCATACATATATAGATGCATTATAGTCTACATTATAGTCTACCTGCTCCTATAGTAAATTATAACTTCATTAAATATGTGGAATGAATTTAACTTCCTTCCAGTTGTAAATAAAAGAAGTAGAACTAATGTATCACAAACATTTTACACAGCTTATATCACAACATATTTTGAACTGCATTCCACCTTGATTTAATTGCATTAGATTTGTATAAGGGGTACATATATGTTGAGAATAGTTCCATAGCTCTGTCACTTTTCACTTGCTCTAAAATTATCGTATAGTTAGGTAGACATTTTCTCAGTTTGCAAGAATAGACATACTTCTATATCTGTTGAGCATGGTGTGCCAAGAAAAATGGACTCCGGTTTTAATTCTATTGAAATATTGCATTTTTCAAATTAATCACTTAACAACTGTATTATCATATTTTTGGCTGACATACAATCATAAAATAAATGCAACAATGTTTCTTTGGAATTATTACAAAATGTGCAAAGTTCAGTTTCAGACATTCCACATTTATATAATCTTGCATTTGTGAAAATCATTCGATGACTAATTTTAAATTGTAAGGATTGAAGATATGAGTCATCTTCACTAGTCAATGCGCATTCCAAATCTGCTTGCCATTTCATTTGAGAATTATTTGGAATTTCAACTACTGACTTCAAAAATTGAGGGTAGAATATTTGATTTACCTTTTTAGCTGTTTTAAGTTTACTAACATTTTTATTTATTGGATTCTCGATCTTATTATTTTTTCACATGCGTGCTTTCCAATCAGCTGGAATTGCACTAACTAATCCTGTATAAATTAAAAAAGGAATGTTAATGTCATATTTTGTGGTAAAATGTTCAAAAGATAAAAACATACAATTGTCATCAACAAGGTCATTTATGAAAAATATATCTTTTTTACATAAGTCTTTATAAAATACCGTTCTGTTGTTAATTTTTATATTTGGGTTGTGAAAGAGTGGCTACGATAGAATATCTTCGACTGTATTTAACAGCATTTTCCTGTATTAGCGCCCAAGACTGGAATACATTTTTCCAAAAGCTATTCATTTCATTACCAACTTTTATGAGCCCCTCTTTATGAAAATGCCAAACTCTGTATCCACCGTTTTTTTTCTAAATCGTTCAAAATAAGCGTTTTCCATGGTGCGAATTTGTCAGGGTCTAAAATCTTTTGTATCCAAGATAATTTAAGTGAGTGACTAAGTGATTTAATGTTTGGGATCTTTAATCCACCTTTTTCAATAGTGTTCATCATCACATTACGTTTTATTTTATCTGGTTTACCTGACCACAGAAAATCGAACATCGCATTTTGAATGTCGCGATATACATGTTCGGGTGGATCAGGCAAGACAGTGATACATTGAATGAGTATTGGCAGGGCAAGTGTTTTTAAAATAGTTGTTTTACCTATTAAGGATAAATTTCGAAACGACCAATCATTTATCAATTTTTTTATTTTATCGAATTTACTATGAAAATTGTGAACCACATAGTTGTCGTTTTGCAAATTGTATTCTATTCCTAAAACTTTAAAATAACCACTTTCATTCCATTTTACCGGTATGCATGTGTTGAATATGTCTTTACATCCTTTTTTATGTCCGATCCAAACAATTTCAGTTTTATCAAAGTTTGCTTTTAGTACAGAACATAACGAGAATTTGTCAACAGTTTCTAGAGTAGTATTCAGTGAATTTACATCGTCGTCATGGAAAAGGGACGAGTCATCTGCATATTGATTTATAAGGTATTCTGAACCGTCTATTTTAATACCATTAATATCAGGATTATTTTTTAAAGCTGCACTTAAAATTTCGACACATATTATAAATAGATATGGCGATAAAGAGTCTCCCTGACGTACACCACGCTGTATAGAAAAATAATCGGTACAGTGACCATTATTTAATACACAACTCTCAATGTTATTGTACAACGTTTTAAACCACTGAAGTATGGAATCCCCAAAATTTAAGAAACGTAATGCTTTTTCTATAAAACCCCATTCAAGAGAATCGAAAGCCTTTTTAAAGTCTAATAAAACTAGAATACCCGATTCATCTAATTCTTCACATTTCTCAATAATGTCAAATATAAGTCTAGTTGATTCTCCAATATATCTACCTTTCAAAAATCCTTATTGACTTTCTGAAATAATTTTTGGAAGGATTGTCTTCAGGCGGCATGCAATAGCTGATGAAGCAATTTTAGTATCTACATTTAGTAACGAGATGGGTCTCCAGTTTTTTAGATAAAATTTAGATTTTCCCTCTTTTGGTAAGCACGTTATGACACCTTGTTTTTGAGTTACAGATAATGTTTCAGAATTATAGTCAAAAGTAAGCGATTAAATAAGGTAGTTTCCAATATCTTTCCAGAAAAAATTATAAAATTCCACTGAAAAACCACCCGACCCTGGAGATTTATCATTTTTCAAATTTCTAAGACATTTTAAGCATTCTTACGCAGATAGGTCCCCTTCAAGGAGCTCTCGATCTTCATCAGTAAGTTTATTTAGAAATGGGTTATTTTCAACAAAAAACTCATTTTCAAATTGTGGCTCTCCATGTATTTTTGATGTTTAAAGGTCATCGTAAAACCTTTTCTGTTCCGTCAAAATCTCTTTTATATAATTTGTTTCTATTCCGTCTTGTTTAATTAATTTTGGTATAATTTTTTCTGTATATTGCCTTTTCTCTAAATTACAAAAATATTTAGTAGATTTTTCACCTTCTACTTTCCATTTTGCTTTTGTTCTTAGAATAATACCTTCAATTCTTTCATCTCTTATGGTTTTAAGTCGTACTGTTAATATTTCGATTTCGTTTTTGACTGAAAAGTCTCCATTATCTAATATTAAATATAATGACCTTAATTTATTTTCAGTTTCCTGTAGTTCATTATCTTTTTTCTTTTTAACATATGAAGCATACGAAATGGTTTTCCCTCTAATCATTAATTTTAAGGTTTCCCAAAATAGTTGGTCATCTATACTAAATGACCTGTTAATATTATCATAATCATTTGGCAATGTATATTGGCTTTCCGTTTCGGCTATGGTTGTTTTAACAATATTAACGTAATCATGATCGGTCAATAAACTATTATTGAATTTCCATAGTCCTCTACCTCTAGGTTGGTCGATAAAAGAGAATTCAACTGATATAGGTGAATGATCAGGGCCCCGTTTTATGAAACAACTTACGACCATTTTGATCGTAAATCAATTTCTTGAATGCTTCACTATAAATAACAATTTTCAAATAAACATGATTTCATTTTATTTTCTTATACAGGTGATATTTCTGCACCACATGCACACATACATTGTCTACATTGAATGCTTTGGTGAACACAGTGAACGATTTTAAAATGTGAGACTTATCGTAAGATGCTTAATAAAACAGGGCCCTGATTTATAACAAACTCCTATATCTGTTTTACTGATAAAAAGTTGAAGATCCGACGAAATAACGAAATAATCTAAGCGTGCCATTTTATTCTGAGGACCTCGCCATGTATATCTTTTTAAATTTTCATTTTCAATTCTCCATGCGTCGTGTAAATCAAAATTTTCCATAATATTTAAAAGGGCTTTATTCGACTTTATATTATTTTTATGTTTATATTTGTATGTGTCTTTTTCGTAATCTATTGGGACGTTCAGGTGGGAAAGTGGTCCATGAACAGGGATATGACAAACGGTACGAAATGTAGGGGTTGATATTCAGGTATGTTTTTCGAAAGATGTAGACTAAATATATCTCTGAAAAATACAAAGGCTCCTTAACACATATGCAATCGTAGTGCTCTGAAACATACTGCATGGTTATGTTATACAGAGTGCGTGGTTCCTGTACTCAATATGGGTATAGCGCGAATATTAATATAATTATTGTGTTGATATTTAGGAGTACCATACATCTGCCTAATGACCATAACTTCAGATTATATATAACGGTGATAATATGATTGGAAAAGCTAACAGAACAGTCATTAGTACGTTGTGACCATTTGTGACTGCAAATTAGAAAGCTTGAAATAAGTATGTTCCGTTAGTAAAGAATGAATATAGAACTTCCATCCACGAGTCGTTAGGAGTGCGTTATAATTGGTAAAGAAGTCAAATTGCCCGTTTGATTTGACTGTTGGTTCTCCTAAAAATACAAATATGAAACATACATCAATCCAAACAATTATAATTTTTAAGACATTTCAAAATAGTTAAAAAAGAATCATGGTTTTGAGACAGAAGCGTTGAGATAAGCTAAATTAAATTTCATGTTCCTTTTCGATTTTTATTTCTAATTGTACACATCAAGGGATGCTGCTTGATAACTCAATCAGAAACAAGTACTTGAGTCCCAAATTAAAGCCACCATGGTTTGGTCTTTCAAACTCTTAAGGACATTCAGTACACGATGTACTATATATATAATGACTGATGGTCCTACAAACAAACCAAACATTGGTTATCGTGACAAGATAAAATAATGTACAGGCAGTAATCTTCTTGCTAGGTATACGAGAGGTGTTCAACTTATAAATGAACACTTTTGTTTAAGATGGGGTTTTCAGCGGAAGTGATTATCATAAAAAATACGTGATTTAATGATGTGAAACTGTCATTTAGAACGTATGCATTTAAAAATAATATCCAATTTCACGCGTTTTTTTTAAAGATGCTCTACCTATATCTTTTTGTCCACCATTTGATATAAACTTTACTTAATTGTAAAGAGGACTATGAAAAAGGTAAACGGCAATAATTTCACCCAATGTAATATGCGTTTTGCTGGGGAAAAACAGGATAGAAAATATCGGATTTTTGAAATTGTATTCGTAATTGTTTTAGACAAGCCGATTACGGAGATTTTCCGATCTTATTCGTTTACAATCGGAACTGCCTCGTCGGATTAGCGACGAGTTCCGATCGATTCGTTAACTATCGGAACTGCCCCGAGTAGTTTGTTTTCGTTTAACTGAATGGCATTGCGCATGTCCGATAAAATCGTAAAAACTCGTAGTTCTCCGGCAGGAATAAACGGCTGGGCAGCATTTTATTCAAGATATTGTTTTGATCATAATTAATAATTTACAGAACTGGAATACGAACCGTGTTGCTTCTTAGAATACTCATAAAATAGCTTTGCATACATATAACTGCAGTAATATTGAGTATTTAATAGTTTACATTAAAAATCGCGTAGATATAGGTAGTGCATATCATAATTGTTTAAACCTGTGTTTATAATTTAAATATGATCGTATGTTTTATTTTAAGACAAAACTATAGATGCTGAATTAAAAGCTCGACTTTTTATCGCAATATTAAAACAATGACAGATAATAGGAAAGATTGCTCGTATGTTACTGATAATTTTATAAATTACCCAAAATAAATATTTTAATCATATTTTGCGATATAAAAACATGAAGAGTTATTGTTGATGTATATCATATATGTATATCATATATCTTATAAAGATATCTTTGGTAAAAACATATATTATTTTTATCATTATTTGCAAATGTGTGTGTTTTACCCCAAAATTTTAAGTTATATATTTTTCTATCTTTTCTTTTGAGAAACTAATGAAACTTGTTTTTTATAGCGGAGGAAGTCACAAAAATGCCTGCAGTTAATGTTTTGAACTAGAAGCTTTCGTAAATTTAGTCATTTTCATACTTGAATTTCATGTTAACTTTCGCTAAAATCCTGAAAATCGACAAATTAAAAAAAAAGCATATTAAACTCTTCTACGTTCAGACATAGACATATCAGAATACTATAAACATTAACGATATTTTAAAAGCATTTGTGTTAAAATCTGTATTGCAGTTATTTTTATAATTGACGATTTTTGCTTCGAAATGACATTCTCTACCCCTTTTCAAAAATGCGAATGCAGCAACATTAGGAAGCACATAATAGTGCATGTCATAATGTTTCATATCGAATGAATCATTAGACTTGACATTACAATCAGCATATTCGGAGAGAATTTCAAGATAGTTGATTCAGTTACACAATAAAAGTGTTCAAATATAAGTTGAACACCTCTCGTAGTCCTGGTTAGATTTGATATATTTCTGAATGTTTGAAGGTGGGCGAGGAAAATATAATAAATAAAATAAAATTAATAATAAATATACAACTAAATAGTCTCAGTAAAGACAGTTTTTACTTACGAATTAACTATTACTGATAGTTCTGATAGTGAGAATTTCTACACGTCTGAAAACGTAAAAAAAAAGAAAATGTATATGGTAATAGCAAAATGATAAACGCATATTTATGGCTATGTACAGATATTTACATACTGTTATTTTACCTGTGAATATAGATCCAAAAATCGACCGTCTGTGGGGGTAAGGTGATAAATAATAATCCCTGGTCCCCTTGTTACAGAGTCCAAACCGACCTTCTCTTTTAATAGACCATAAACAACGTTATGCAAATACCAAGTTCACATATAGTTCACATATAGTTTTTTCGATTATAAATACAATTATATATACATATATCAAATGTACATAATGTTTGTTCTGACTAATGCTCTACTTGTTTTCGAATTATTTTTTAGAATCACATTCAAAGGAGGTAAATATTGTATTTCACGGAATATTTATCATTTCCTCCTAAATGTTATGTATTTGGATGTTTATCAGAATAAAACACGTCGATACATAACACTATAGATGCAAAAATCGAACAGGAAAAGCAGCATTCAAGGACGACAGTCAACCACAAACACACAGAGAAACAAAGAACAACTTTTAAGATGAATAAAAGGCCAAAGAAGACCTCGCAAACACAAAAGGGTTAAAAATAGGGCTACCGCCTTTAAACGGTCAGTGGCAAAAAAGGCCGCTGGAGGTTTAAATTAGGATCTAGGGATCACCAAACCTAGCATTTATCGTACTGTCATCTTAGTAAAACGAGTCTAAATAAAGAAATCCCCGCCATAAACTATTATCTAACCAAAAAATCAGCATTAATAGGCATAATAAGTAAAACACAGGGATGCTCATATATATGAGCCGAAACACGCGAAAATGACCCTTCAGACACAATTGTGACATTTTATGTTTTTTGATGATTATGAATCTCGGTGATTTTCTCTTTAAAATACTCTTTATTTCGTGTTGATATCTTAATTAAAAATGATTTTATCTCAATTTGAAAATTAAAGATTGTACTCGCCATTAATTTTGACGTTGACGTTAGCGTCTTGGACGACGTCGTTGATTAAATAATACCAACAAATATAAACAGTTACCATTTTCTATAGCATCAACTATTTATATTAAGAAAACATATTCCCTATGATATAATAACTAGGTAAAACACGGAAGTGATGAGAAGTTTGATTAGTAAGTAACTGATTACCGGCCGACGTCATAAATCTTTACTTTATGACGTTGTCGTCTTAACGTCCGAAGGGACGTTTTCGTGTGTTGCGGCTCATATGTATATATATATATATACAACAAAAAAAAAACAATAGCCTAGAAAGCCACACAGAATGTACTCAATGGCTTTGCAGAAGCCAGAGCAACAAGAGAATAAACAATTGAGGGCACGACAAACGAACTGTAAATGGGTCCACCATCAAGCATGCAGTGCGTTGCAAAGTGATAGGGTCATAACTTCTTTCGATAAACCTTTTAACAAGGTCAACAAAGATAGTATGAAAGTGATCATGACCGAGGATCTTACGAAGTTTGTAAATCAGGTCAACATAGAAGTCAGGTTGTGATAGTCCTTGTCCCAGAAGAGTTATTTAATTACTTTTATATTTGGAAAGAAGATCAGGGTTACGATAATAAAACTGTGCAAAGTTTTACAAAGTTTATGGTAACGGTAGCCCTGGTGGAGTATATTTTCAGTTATACAAATTACGAATAATAAAGTGCTCAACTCGAGTACAAGCTCTAGGAAAACGAATAAGTTGAGACACATAGACCACATGAGAAGTTGCTAGGGGAACATGCACATCTAAATGAGGATAATTAACAATATCAAGATTAAATCTATCTTGTCATTTGTTTTACTAATTATTTTACCATTTTCAATGGTGACATGCAAATCAAGCAAAAAGGAGTTTGTATCAGAAATATTAGCTTTATTAAGTTGAAAAATGATATATATGGTCCTATAGAAACCACAGCTTCCAAACGGAAGTTCAATTCTCAAGCAGGACGAAATGCAGAGACTATTTAGACGATCAGTACGTTTACTGTCATATATTTAAGAACAGGCACACACCATAGTTTAACGAAATGTAATACAAATAGGCGTGTGTAAGCTATGTTGGATAGTACTACTTGTTTTCAATAAACATACGTATGAAGGATGAGGACGCTGTTGATGAGTTGAATAAATACATGGCATTTAGCATTGAATTGTGATATGTATTACTAGAAAATAGACAGTTAGAAGTTTTAGTCAGTAAAATAACTATGCCAGCTCCATTGTACGTTGGGGAGAATACAATGATAAACATCTGTCCATTTTCCTCGTCTAGTACAAGTTTGTTATCTTCCAAAACAGGTATGCTAACTATAGGATGGCATGCCTTTGCACTGAGATTGAATACCTGAAATTGAAAGAAATTGTCACAATAAGAAAGCAAAAAATTGAGCAGTAACGACTGCCTGTACCAGGATGACACAAACGAAATCAAGTAGAAAACCGAGACGGACAAAACCCGAGAAAAACCACAACAAAGAAGAAAACAAATAATAATGTAAACAGAAAGAAAGAGAAAGATAAGAAAGATAGTGGCAACATAAAAGGACAACGTCTGAGGAAATCAAAAGTTTAAAAAAGAACTGAGAGGAATATAATATGTAAAAGAGAAAGACTATAAGAACATACATAGGTAGTATGAAGTGACAAACAATATGCATGACATAAAAAGGATGGAGCAAAATAAGATTGACAAGAGAAACAAGTGGAGAGAGTTGTTGTTCATGAAGTTTGGGAACAACTCATTCAAAACTGTTTCAGGAATGAAGAAACAAACAATATAAAGGTAAAGAAAGACAAAACGAAAATAAAGGAAAAAAATAAGACAAAACTAGTAAAAAAAAAGAATAAGAAAAAAAAATAAAACCAAGTAAAAAAGAAAGGAAAATGAAAGAAAACTAAGAGAAGGAAAGAAATCAACTGAGAGAGAAAGAAAAGAAAGACGAAATATCAGAACAAAATAAATTAGAATAAAGGAACACTGATAACGAAAGTAAAGAAATAGACAGAAATTAAATAAGGTTTAACAAAATTAGTGTATAGAAAGTGGAATATATACTGTAACAGAAACAAATCAAGGAACTGGGAGTCAGAAACAAGATATTACTGTAAGTGATCATACACAAGGCTTACTTTGCAATGGATAATATGTTTTTGTTTACGACGTATATGGTAGAGGTGGAAACACTGATTGACTGAAAACAACACTATCAATTATTATTGAAAACTGAGCACTGGTTAGTGTAAACTGATAGTTTAATGCTATAAAAAAAAGTTATTTGAGATCGGGGAGCCCAAACCTTTCGGTTTCTTACTTATTTTCGAATAGGTGGTTCCACTACTCCATCCTTTAATGGTTCTGAGTATTGTTTTAATCACCTGCATATTATGTTGTCTGCTTTTTAATGGAGTCTTTGATTGAGACTTTTCATGCACGGTAGTGAAATATGCTTGCTACCGTTCACTCCCTCTAGCCCCGGGTTGAGCAGAACTCAATATTATAAAATCAATAGTACATAATTGTTACCATCCCGAAGATGGCTGCATATGGCGGTGGACATGGAGTTAACCTCGTCTCCCAAATATATTCTCTTGTTTCTATTTCGCCCATTGTTTTCTCATTGAGTGCAAAGCATTTTGTAAGAAACTTGGACCATACGCCGCTGGCTATGGAATGGTATGAAAATACAACTCTGAAGGTTCCGTGTTCACGGTCATATGGATATCCACTTCTGGATGGCTCAAATATTTATACTATTGAAATTTTAAAGATTACGTTCTCCTCAACCCGGGTCTAGAGTGCGTTAACTGTAGTAAACATGTTCACTACGGTTCTTGAACAATCTCAGTCAACTAGGGGCTGCAAAAAATTTATATCTGAAGGTGTTCGGCAATTTATAAATTTCCCTTGCATACTCTTTTGATGAACTGAAACCGATAATTAAAAACTGAAACCTGACACATAAATACAAATGATCAATCCATACGATAGCTAAAAGCAGAAATATAATCAATCAAATTAATATATTATACTAATAGCAATAGATAAACTTACTTACGGTAATACAAAGCATGATGTCTATTGTGTCCATCAGATGTTTCAAATAACTGCAAACCTTTGAAAATATATTTTAAAATCATTAATTATAATGTATGCATGTTTGAGTCATTTCAGGTTAATAATTAAATGAAAAGAAAACACTTAAATACACTTCATGTATTGCAATGCAAAATCAAGTAAACTATATAGAAATAAGTATAAAAGTCGAATAGGAAATGCAGCTTTCACAGAACACAGTAAACCCCAAAAACATGCAAAAGAAACACATGAATGGCAATGTTAGCAAAGAATAAAGGCATATGACTTCATAAACACAAAAAGGGTTGACAATAGGGCTACTGCATCGGAACGGTAACACTACCCATTAACTAATGAAAATATTTTGAAGCGTGATGTTTGCGGAGTGGAGGGGTGGGTGGTGTAGTCGGGTAGTTAAGTTGGGGTGGGGAAGTGAGAAAGAGGTGATGAGTGTCCCCGGTTTTCGAGGTTTTTTTCATTGAAAAAATGGGGTATTTTCAAAATGGGGACTGGAGTCTTGTCGAGAATGATTTTTAGGTAAGCGAATGAGATAATGAGGTTGGCTGGAAGGGATTTTCGAGGCGTGTTTGGTGGCAGCAAAGGAAAAAGGTCCAGGGAGGTATTTTCGAAATTTTGTTTAATACAAAATAATCAATGGGGGTATTTTGTAGCTTTTCTAGGAGTTGTTGATTTGAAAAAACGCTTTCCAGGGTAGCGTTTGTTTGTTACTGTAAGGCCCAACCGGTATTTTTAAAGAAAAGAATTATAGGGGGTATTTTGTTGACTTCATATGTGCGCGGTCAAAATCCAGAGAATTGGATGGGGTGGTGTTGTTGCGGATACTTTCGCTGAAACAGCTGATTCCTTTCAAACTGGAGTTAATTTCTGTCAAATCCTCGGTGTGTTATTCCAGCCGATTACGGCCCTCCCCACCTCGAAATCCCCCATTTTAAAAGTAAAAACCCTTGTATCTATTATGCCACTCAAATAGGTTAATACAGTTACATTCTATGTTTTATATAATCAATTAAATATAAATCAAACTTTCTATTTGCTATGTCAATCTTCAGTCTCAAATAAATAAGCATACACAATCTCCATATGCATTATATTAATAGACGCAAACAAATTGTATGACGTGTCTCACCCGATACCCAAGCATTTGACTGTTATCACGAAGCATGTAGATCAAACCAACAAGAGGAATTGAAGTTTGACAAGTTTGATAGCAAAACGAAATATTGAAAAGGGTTAGAAATGCCTTTCAGAACATTAAATAAATGAAAGTGCATTTTAGTAAAACAGATATAGCTGAAACAGAAATAATATAATACAAAGGTAATACAAGTTTGATAACTGGACAAATGGAAATTCATTTTAGAAAAACGAAATGTCCAACAACAGATGTAAAATTGTGAACATGTGGTTTAGAATTTTGAACCTTTTGCCCTTACATAGATTTGCTATAAATCATTTTCATCATCATACATGTTCTCTACATGGCACTCTCCGAAACTATCTTATAAGTCTGACATGGTTAACGTGTTCGGTCTCCATATAGCTTTAGTAAAGATGGACGAGATGGATGACTACAATACAACGACGATGCATTATCATGACGTCAACATATGAACAGTGATACAATTTAACTGAAGAGTATAGACGACATGTTGATACACAGCAACATCCAATGCTATGGTAATTTTTATTCTTGAACTACTATTAAACTGTTGCCGGTACACTTTAATATCCGATGCCTTCTATTCTCATTAGGTAATTTTTTAAGTATCCAGGTACTTCCCTTTGTCCATAAAATTCATAACTCCTATATTTGCTTATTATATATACTAGCGGTATGTATTTGTATGTATCATTAATTTATTATACATTAAATCCACCAGTGAGTTTGAGCTAGTTTATGTGTAAGCTGGTACCTTAAGCAGATTGTTGTTTTATTAAAGGGTTTATGCTTAATGATATTATTCCAGCTCAGTGATGGAACTGAAGGTCATGTTTAAAGTCATTGGGCCGAGTGTATTTGCCATTCCCGTTACTGATAGAACAGAACATCCTTGTTTTGTATTCAGTAACTTGAATATACCTTTTCTGTTTTACAGCATAAAACATATTCGATATAGAGCTTCATGCATTTACAAATAACCCCACATAACCCTGTACGTTTAAGAGGGTTGTGTGATGCCATTGTATTTATTGAAAAGCCTAGATATGGAGCGCTGCGCGTATTTACAAGCCCACTTAACCACATGACAATACTTTACATCTGATAATTGCCTTTCGAGGTTTATGATAATAGCAACCCTGTTGGAGGATCAGTTTATTTATACAAAGGCTAGGAATGTTAAAGTGAAGAACTGAGGAATGAATGAGTTTAGAAACATATACTCCATTATGTTTTGCTTTGGGAAAATCCCCGATCTAGGTGGGGATGATTGACGTTGTCGACATTGAAATTATAGGTCTTATCAAATATCTTGTTAATATATGGTATTTATCGTCTGTTAAACATAAATGTTTGGCAAGTGTAGACAGCAAAATGAACAAAACAACGACTGTTTAATGATGTTTGTTTAATTAAGAAATATAGTAATTAAGTGAGATTTTGCTTTTCGGCCGTTCCAGACTTGAAAACGAATTATATACTCAGCGATTTGAAAAAAAAGAAACATCAAAAACATAAACTGGTGGGTACTAGGTGCATCGCATTTAAACCTTCACCGGCAACGAACACTGGAGTATTAAACAGGGTTCGAAACATAATGCAAATAATTTAAAGAACTGTGGTCAAGGTCTGGTGTTAATAAAATGTACCAGTGGTAGTGCAGCCTGTGATATTTGCATACATTACACATTACAAAACCCAAGTTGTTAGACATATCTAGATGTGCATGTAGTACTCAAGTATTAATTACTGGTCCTTTGGTATTATCGCGTCCAAACTTTGTGGCGTTAAAAGTAGAATACCGCTTAAACGGGTGCTGAAGTGCATGATGGGTACTGCATCTATATTACCTCTCATGAACAATAAAACTCAATAAAACCCAATCTGCTACTTGTTTCTATTGTTTGTGTTTGCTTCTTCAGTATTTATTAATAGGAATAATTGGGCAAGATTGGACTGATTGTTATTAAAGTATAATGTGTTATCGTAGCAAATGGGAAAAGGATGACTAAAACTCTTAGAACTGTATGTCAAGTATCCTATAATCACATACTAGAAAGTGGTCCATGAACAGTAACATAACAGTACATTACTACAAAACGTACAAGAAATAGGGGATGTATATTATGGTATGCTTTGCGAAAAGATGCAGAATATCATTTAAAGATGTAATGTGTGTAATAATATATATATCTAATATATATCTCTGCAAAAGCCTAAGGCTCCCTTACACACATACAATTGTGATGATCTTGTGGAAAATACTGAAACATATTGTTTGGTTATTTTATACAGACAAAGAGTGCATGTACTTCTTGGACCGAGTCATTTCTTGTACCCAATAGGAATGCCACGACTGCTGCGCAAATATTAATATAATTGTTTGGTTCATTTAGGGTACCACGTATTTGCCATATTGACCTAAACATGTATGAATCCTGTTTTCTAATAATTGTTAAACGTATTAAGTATTACGAATTCAAGTAATTCAGATTATCTATATATGTATGACAGTGATGATACGATTGAAAAAGCTAACAAAATAGTCATTCGTATATTGTCACACTTTGGTGACTAGAAATCAGAAAGCGTGTGTTGAATATGTACCGTTTGTAAAGCTTGAATATAGACCATCAGTCCACCAGTCTACAGCAGTGTTTTGTACTTGGTATTGAAATAACGTTGCAGGTTTGACTTGGATTTGGTCTTCCTCAAAAGAAAGATATGAGGCTGAAACATATATCAGCAGTGATAATATGTAAGAATAATTGGCACTTGTCATGATTTTGATCAGCGTTGAGATTAACACGTTAAGTAAATGCATTTCATGTATGGACACAAAAGAAAATGCCATAATTAAAACTGAGATTGAACATATAAAGATATGCTGTTTAGTAAATCAGACAAGCAAAATGGGTTGAGTCACAAATTACAGCGACCCTACCTGGGTCCTCTCCAACTCCAAATGGGACTAACTGATGTACTGAATATAATCACAGTCGGTCCTCAAGCAAAAGTAGATATAGACATTAAATAGGAAAAGTAGCATTCAAGGACGACAATCAACTATAAACACCGACAGAAATGGGTTACATTGACAGGTTACAATCATGAACAGGTAATCATGTTACTGCTTGGTATAATCCTAGTTCGACTGTATGCAATTCTAATGCTTTGAAGGTGAAAAGAGAAACAATATTACTTACAAATTAACTATTGCTGGTAGATCTGATATTAAGCATTTCTACACACATCTGAAAATATATTAACTAATAATGTTAACGTATACATGCATATATTTATCACAGTTTATGTACATATAATGACATATAGTTATGGATTGTATGAAGATATTAGATTTTCAAGCAGGACGAAATGCAAAGACTATTTAGGCGAGCAAAACGTTAAATTTCATAGTCAAGTACATTCAGTGTCACAGTATAGTTTGACGAAATGACAAAACAAACTCGGGTATGCTCGGGTTGAAGTTGTTCATCTTCGGGAACAGGTATGTTAACTACAAAATGGCATGCATTTGCAGTGACAGAGGAATCCTGAAAATGACAGAAATTTTCAAAATAAGTGAAAAGCAAACATTTAGCAGTAACGACTGCCTATACCAGGATGAATATTTATGAACATAGTATATAAACCATCAAAGAAAACCGGTGGATAATAGAGATGTAATAAAAGAACGAGAACAAAAAATACAACAGAGAAGAAAACAAAAAAAATAACAACCCATCGTGCAAAAAACAAACATTTCATCATCATACATGTTGTCTACATAGCACTGAAGGCGGAGGTAATCCTGTCGCACAATATTTCTTGAACTACAGTTAAACTTTTGACGCTCCACCTAATATCCGATAACTTCCCTTTGTCCATATTGTGTTTATAGCCCATTATCATTAGGTATTTTTTTAAATATCCATTTACTTCCCTTTGTCCATAAACTGCATAAATCCTATATATGCTTATTATATATACCAGACTAGAGACTTGCATTAGTATATAAGACTACGTTATTACACATTAATTTGTCCAGTCAGTGAGTGTAAGAGTGTCTGTGACTGGTATCTTAAGTCGATTGGTGTTTTCTTTAAGGGTTTAAGCTTAATGGTATCATTCCAGCTCAATAAGTATAAAGGACGGATCCTGTTTAAGGTCATTGGGAAGAGCGAAGTTGCCATTTTTTAAAAAGCTTCTGTTGTAAAAGAACAAGTCAATATTGCTCTTTCTTTTTGTAACTTCAATATACCTGTCTACAAAATAAGACACTATTGACCTCGAAGAAGAGTTCCAGGTGCTTATTAGCAACCCCATTTATCCCTGTGACATATTATGTATAACGTGTGCACATCGGTTTAGATTGTCTTGGGATTGCTTCTGATGGCCATAGAAGCTATGCAGAAGCTTAGATATGGAGCGCTGCGCTTATTTACAAGCCCACTTAACCATGTGCAATATTGTACAAGTAGTTACGATTGCCGACAGTACAATTTGGTACTTGTCTTTCAAGGTTTATGATAATAGTAACCCTGGTGGAGTATCATTTTATTTATACAAAGGTTATGAATGTTAATGTAAAGCATTGGGAGAATGAATGGGTTACGAAACATATAATCAATTATATATTGCTTGGATAAAAGTCCAGTTCTAGGTGTGAATGATTTACTTTGTCAAAATAGAAATCAGATGTCTCGTCAAACATCTAGCCCTAATGTCGCTTTTAGTTCAAGTTGTAAGTATATATTTTTAATCACAGCAGAAGAGAAATGGCGTTCAATTTTTGAAATTACCGTGTTGACATTATAGCATGATATCTGTTATCCCAATTCACACACAATCTTCAATAAGGGGTACACACATCGAATCCATGATATAACAATGATTTTGCTATAAACAGTTGTTAATGATATACTCGGAAAAACAATATCATCAGTGGATTGAACTGAGATCAGCAATTTAATGTAGTAAATCCGAGTGAGCAGAGATGTCTAGGTGTGCTTGTAGTACTAAAGTTAGTAAGTATTACTCGGCCATGTTGGACTTCATTTATTAAGGAATAATGGGTTATTGTAGAGAATAAGAAAAGGATGACGGTAGCTCTTATAAACCTTTGTCAAATATTTTAAAATCAGGTAGGAAAGTGGTCCATGAACAGGAATATTACAAACTGTACGAAATGTAGGATGGATAGTCCGGTATGTTTTTCGAAAGATAGTCTAAATATATCTCTGATAAATACAAAGGCTCCTTAACACATATACAATCGTAGTGCTCTGAAACATACTGCATGGTTATGTTATACAGAGTGCATGGTTCCTGTACTCAATATGGGTATAGCGCGAATATTAATATAATTATTGTGTTGATAGTGAGGAGTACCATACATCTGCATACTGACCAAAACTTCAGATTATATATAACGGTGATAATATGATTGAAAAGGCTAACAGAACAGTCATTAGTATGTGACCATTTGTGACTCCAAATTAGAAAGCTTGAAATAAGTATGTTCCGTTAGTAAAGAATGAATATAGAACTTCCATCCACGAGAAGTTAGGAGTGCGTTATAATTGGTAAAGAAGCCTCAAAACAGTTGGAAACGGATCATGGCTTTGAAAGAGAAGCGTTGAGATAAGCTATATTAAATTTCCTTTTCAATTGTAATATCTAATTGTACAAATCAAGGGATGCTGCTTGATAACTCAATCAGAAAAAAGTACTTGAGTCCACAAATTAAAGCCACCACTTCATGGTTTGGTCTTTCAAACTCTTAAGGACATTCAGTACACGATGTACTATATATATAATGACTGATGGTCCTACTAACTAACCAAACATTGGTTATCGTGACAAGATAAAATAATGTACAGAAAATAATGTTCTTGCTAGGTATAGAGTCCTAGTTAGATATATTTCTGAATTTCTGAGCGAGGAAAATATAAAAAAATAAAATAATAATATACAACTAAATAGTCTCAGTAAAAGACAGTTTTTACTTACGAATAACTATTACTCATAGTTCTAGTAGTGAGAATTTCTACACGTCCGCAAACGTAAAAAAAGAAAATGTATATGGTAAAGCAAAATGATATACACATATTTATGCCTATGTACAGATATTTTCATATCGTTATTATTCCTGTGAATATAGATCCAAAAATCTACTGTATGGTGGGGTAAGGTGATAAATAATTAACCCCTGGTCCTCTTGTTACAGAGTCCAAACCGCCGTTCTATTTCAATAGACCATAAACGACGTTGTGCAAATACCCAGTTCACATATAGTTCACATATAGTTTTTTCGATTATAAATACAATTATATATACATATATCAAATGTCCATAATGTTTGTTCTGACGAATTCTCTACTTGTTTCCGAATTATTTTTTAAAATCACATTCAAAGGAGATAAGTATTGCATTTCACGGAATATTCATCATTTTCCTCCTAAATGTTATGTATTTGGACGTTTATCAGAATCAAACACGTCGATACATGACACTATAGATATAAAAATCGAACAGGAAAATCAGCATTCAAGGACGACAGTCAACCACAAACCCACAGAAAAACAAAGAACAACTTTAAAGATGAATAAAATGCCAAATAAGAACCTCACAAACACAAAAGGGTTGACAATAGGGCTACCGCCTTTAAACGGTCAGTGGCAAAAAAAAGGACGCTGGGGGTTTAAACCAGGTTCTAGGGATCACCAAACCTCACATTTTACCCTACTGTCATCCCAATAAAACGTGACAGTCTAAATAAAGAAATCCCCGCCATAAACTATTCTCTAACCAAAAAGTCAGCATTAATAGGCATATAAGTAAAACACAGAGATGCTCGTATATAAAAACAACAGAAATAGCCTAGAAAGCCATATAGAATGTACTCAGTGACTTGGCAGAAGCCAGAGCAACAAGAGAATAAACAATTGAGGGCACGACAAGACAAGACTGCAGAAATAACATCAAACGTCACCGTCCTATTGTGCTTTAAGTAGACGTCATTATAGGGTCCACAGCCTATCCAGTCATCGCACAATTAAAGAGGAAAGCATTTTGCATAATGTTTCTATGAAAGTGATCATGACCGAGGATCTTACTAAGTTTGTAAATCACGTCAACATAGAAGTCAGGTGGTGATAGTCCTTGTCCCAGAAGAGTTATTAAATTACTTCTATATTAGGTTTACGATAAGAAAACTTTGCAAAGTTTTACAAATTGATGGTAACGGTAGCCCTGGTGGAATATCTTTTCAGTTATACAAAAATTACGTATAATACAGTCCTCATCTCGAGTACAAGCTCTAGGAAATCGAATAAGTTGAGACACTAGACCCCATGTAATACCTACACTGTTTGTGAAAGTGTATGTTGTATCCTCACGGGCTTTTAAGCTTATCGGAAATAACATCATTAAACATATGTTTAAATACAATCAAACACTGATCATTATATATGAAAAATGTATATTTTAATACATATAACAATGATACTTATTTAATATCCCACTGTGTAACCTTGTGTTTCTTTTCAACAAGGGACACTCATTTGGTGTACTATTATTTCTAATTGAAATTCGATTCACTTTGTTGAAGTATTACTATTTAGGTTTGCCGATAGTAACGTTTAAACAAAGAGGTTCGTAATAATTAACACACTTTGTAATATTTTGTTTTTTGTTTCGACAAGGGACACATGGCGTTATGATAATTACAACCTTTAATCACCACCATATAGTGTTATTACTATTATTATTAATATCATTTTTTTTTTTTTTCCATCTGCATTTTTGACTTAAATTTATCTTTGTTCTATGAGTCACATGTGATTTGTAAATATTCTGAATTTTAAATAGTTGAAGTACTTAAGTCACATGTATTGTATGTATGCCATTTATATGTTGAACTGTATATAGTTTGACTACTTTGACTGTAATATATATGTATACTCTCCTATGCTTGGAGGCAATAAAGATCTACTACTACTACTACATATGTTTTGCTAATTATTTTCTCATTTTCAATGGAGAGATTTAAATAGAGAAAATAAGCGTTAGCATCAGAAATATTAGCTTTATTATGTTGAAGTTCAATTCTCAAGCAGGACGAAATGCAGAGACTATTTAGACGAGCGGTACGTTTACTCTCATATATTTCAGAACAGGCACACACCATAGTTTAACGAAATGCAATGCAAATAGGCGTATGTAATCTATGTTGGATAGTACTACTTGTTTTGAATAAACGTACGTACGAAGGCTGAGGACGCTGTTGATGAGATGAATAAATACATGGCAGTAGGCACTGAATTTGTGATATGTATTACTCGAAAATAGACAGCAGTTTTAGTCAGTAAAATAACTATGCCAGCACCATTGTACGTTGGGGAGAATACACTGATAAACATCTGTCCATCTTCATTTGTTATTTATCATTTTCCTCGTCTAGTACACGTTTGTCATCTTCAGAAACAGGTATGTTAACTATAGGATGGCATGCCTTTGCACTGAGATTGATTACCTGAAATTGAAAGAAATTGTCAAAATAAGAAAGCAAAGATTGAGCAGTAACGACTGCCTGTACCAGGATGACACAAACTAAATCAAGTAGAAAACCGAGACGGACAAATGCCCGAGAAAAAACGACAACATAAAAAAAAAAAATAATAATGTAAAAAGAAAGAAAGAGAAAGATAAGAAAGATAGTGGCAACATAAAAAGGACAACGTCTGAGGAAATAAATATTAAAAAGGAACTGAGAGGAATAAATCGCCCCCCTTAATGCAAAAAGGAGTCAAGTGACATTTTCTCATATTTTGACATTTTTAGATTTCCTGAAGGTTTTTGACCATATCCAACTACCCTAAAAATATCTAGGTTATATTTGCATGTATTCATATTGAAAACGATTAGTGCTAATTGGAGTCAAGTGTATTTTCAACAATGTAGTTATGCAAAAAGGAGTCATGTGCTATACCTATTACGCAAAAAGGAGTCATGTGACAAATGTCTCCTTTTTGCATTGACTGTTAAAATAAGATTGTAAACAAATGTTATTGTAAAAAGGATTCAAGTGCATCTTTTCAGTCACTAAATGTCAATTAAAATTCAATTTTATAACAATTTAGTATCCCTTGTCTTGTTTTTTCCACATTTATATTATGTCAACATTCCTGAAAAGTTTACATTAAACAAAGCAGAGTGCTAATTATTAGTGATGACAAGGGGTGTATCAGATTACAGATAGTGTATGCAGTAATTGGTCCTGGAATTTATAAATGTGAAGAGAACACCAGTTGTTGGGTGTTTTAAAGTTTGGCCAAGATGGATATGGATGAATTTAAGGTAAATTTTATTACTTTTTATCATAAATGTATGCTTAAAGTTTATTGAGCTTTTAATTGATTGGTATATTTAATTTGGCAGTGTTGTAACTAAATAAAACGTCGTACTACATGAATTGCCTGTACCAGTATGTTTGAAATATGATTGCAGTGCAGTGCGTGGTCCAGTGGTAGATGGCCGAACTACAGATCGGGAGGTCGTGGGTTCGATCCTCGCCGCGGCCACGTTATTTATCCTTGAGCAAGATAATTAATCCACATTGCTTAGTACTGGTTCTACCCAGGAAGCCATCGAGAGTGATTAATCTAAGTTGCAATAACTTGTTCGCAATCGATGTAAAATAAATATGTTTAAACTAAACTAATATGATTTCCTTTTCAATTACAGATTGATCAGTGGTCAGATGAGGAACTGTATGAAGAAATATGCAATGAAGTATCAGAAAATGGTATGACAATTTTGTTATTTTGCTAGATATTATTATGTATGCATAATAATTATGCAGTTATTTTCATGGTTGGATATACTACCGTCCAAGTGCAATTGGAGAAATAACATGCCACTTTATTATTATGTCTTCTAGAACGTACCTTCAAAATTTTAATATCTAAAATATATATTATTATACTGTATGTATAGTCATCTGTCATTGTACATAATTATTATTAATTACTATTTAATAAAACTTGTTTTAGTGCAAATCCGGGCAGCAGAGACGGAACGGCAATCTCCTGAGATATACACTGCAGTGCGCATAGACATTGCTGACAAATCTATCCCCACAGACTCACCAGTAACTGAGGAAAAATCAGATTCAGATTCTGAAGACAATATTCCTTTGGCGAAACTTGTTCAACAATCTCATGTAACCAAACGTTTGCCTGTCAGAAGGAAGCTTATTCCAGCAGAGAGAGATAGTTATGAAGACAATGTGTCAGATGATAGTACGAAAGATTCCACATACAAACAGTCAACAAGTGAAATATCTGATGATGATTTGACGAGTCCAACTTTAAAAGAAGAAAAGTACGCCGGAAGAGAACACATGGCACAAACCAAAATGAATGTAAGAAAAAACAGAAACGCTCCAACGTAAACAAGAACTCTTAAAAAACATCTGCTGGACAAGGTAAACAAACCAAAACTGTTCTACAAAAGTTACAGGAAAGAATAAAGCTTCTGAAAGCCAAAGCGAACAACAGCAGTCTGTCTCTAAAAAGTTGCAGACATGTCAAAAGCGAAACAGATTAGCAGAAAAATGCATGATGTTCAAATGATGATAGCTAAGTGTCATAAGACTAGAGTGGATAATTACTCGCAAGCAACGATCTCAAGCGAGTACCTGTGACATCTGACGGCAATTGCTTCTTCTCTGCAGTTTGTCAAACGCAAAGCCTTGCTGAATGCGAACAGTTGTGCGCGGATGATATGCGATCTGAAATAAGCCAATATCTATACAAGAGAAAGACAAGTATGCAGAATTTTTCACAATATGGATGACTTCGAGAAGGAAGTTGATAGTTTAAGAAGCAGTGGAAGATGGAATTCGGTAGCAGCGGCACTGCCTACCCTTAGCGGTTGCAGATACAATACAATGTTGCTATTCGATTTTCTCTAGTGAAATGAATACACACCTATATGATATCGCCAACAGACTCAGCAATAGCGCCAACACAACATGCAATTACTATCTACACATATAGCAGTGAGAACATGCAGAACCACTATAGCTACCAACTCCACGACGACACATGAATACAACACCATACACAACCTCCCCTAACATTTCCATAATGGCACTCATCTCTATCGATCCGACTCGACACCGACAACAGCAAGCTCGAACGACACTCATGATTACTCACTCAACGATCCATCGATTCACCCTAACTCCACCAAGTAAATACGACTCAATAACTTATGATCCCAATTAACATCATATCGAAAAGAACTGCTACAGACAAACTAATATGTGAGATAGGAGACACAATACCCTACAGTCTCAAACCACACCTGTTCTCCCCTCAATATACCTAATACTCAAACCCAACCATCCCTAATACTCTCACTAGTCCGCACAGCAATCCATAAACTTCAATTAACATGCAATCCCAACCCTGTCCCCAACACTATATCATCAACATCACAATCATCCTCACTTCCTCTTTCACTCCCACCCTTCATCACACAAAAAACCTCTTTCACCCACCACTCTTCTCAAACTATCCTCACAATAAAACAATCCACCCAATAATCTACCCCATCAAACAGACACTAAACATACACTCTCCCATTCTTTAAAAATACCTTCCCCTCAATACTCTTCTACCCACTTCCACCACACCTACCTATCAATCCCATCAATACAACATCTCCAACAACAAACCCCCACATTCTAAACAATCACCTCACCCAACACTCCTAACTAAAACACAAAACAAACCCACTTCAATATTTTCCAATAACACCTGATCAATACTCCAACACACTCCACCCCTATCTCTCTTCCTACCTTCCTATAAAATATCTAGCACCACATATACAAATAATATCTCCATATAATATCACATCACTCACGCAAACCAACTATACAATCCTCTTCTACACACCACCACCCACTTCACCCTCCTCAGCTCACCTTCTAAAACCACCCAGAAAGACCCTCCACTAATACTAATACAAAATCCATCCTTTAACAACCAAACATAACCTACATAATAACAATACCTAACCCACTCCACAATCCTACAACCAAACAACAAAACATCATCACCTCTTAAACAACTCTATCAAAAAAACTAATAACTAATAATTCATAATAACACTAATCAAATACCCTCCAACATCTACTCAAACTCTACTCATAAAAATTCATACCACACACCAATATCACCTATAATAACACATATCATACCACAGACTCCCTACCTTACAATAAATAAACTCAATTAAACAACATCAAAATAATAAATATATCTTAAAACTTCAATATGATCATAAACCATAAATCCACTATCAAATACAATCAAATAACAAACATACCTCAAACACATATTCACACCCTACATCTCTAATTCATCCCCACCCTAAACCTACAATGCACTCTACCTGTATTGATAATATAGTCATCACTTCAATAACCCAACCTCAAATATATCAGTGTCATAAGTATGACATACAGTAATATTATAATGTAGTAATAGACTCCATTATTGCAATGAAATGATGTGGCATTAAATGAAACATTGCAGATCATCACATATTTATTTTCGATGGTGTACGTCTCAAGTCTTTCCGTCAAAAACTCCAACCTGCTTTCTCCTTAATCCCATACAAGTATAGTAAAAATCAATAGAATCATTAAAACAGATCTGCAAAATTCTCATATAGTTCCGCTCAGTAAAAAGTACTTCAGAGCTTGATTTATTGCCTTACCTTCTCCTCTCGATGTCATGCTTATAATCATTCAAGATGAATTGTCTTTGCATTTCATATGAACAAGTCGTAGTAACAGTAGAATATGGTTCTTGTCATCTTCTGAAACTTTTCAATGCATATGAAGCGACAACGTGAGCAATCTTGTGGGCGCACCTATTAATTTAGAATTGCGTTCCTTTGACAGATATGTACCCTATCTCACATCTTGCATTATTTCGTACATTTCTTTCCACTTCATTTCATTCCTCATTTTCTTGCGACTATCTAACATATTTCTGAGGACTATTATACATCTGCTCGTATTAGTGGCGTACACGCATCTGTCGTTCGATCATGCTGTTTATTGGGTGTCGCGATGTCCTCGTCTCCGATGCGATGCAGTGGCCCATTTGACTGTGTATTTGGTGAAGATACTTGGATGTTTGTATTCATTTTCGTCGTTGATATTGTAGCATCATAGTGTTCTGCATTTCTCACCTGCTATATGTGCTATATTAATCATTTGTGTTGGCGCTATAGCTGCGTCTGTTGGCGGATATCATAGACTGGTGTATCATTACACTAGAGAAATTCGAATAGCAACATTGTATTTATCTGCAACCGCTAAGGTAGGCAGTCCGCTGCTACCGAATTCCATCTTCCACTGCTTAAACTATCAACTTCCTTCTCGAAGTCATCCATATTTGTGAAAAATTCTGCATACTTGTCTTTCTCTTGTAGAAGATATTGGCATATTCAGATCGCAATCATCCGCGCACAACTGTTCGCATTCAGCAAGGCTTTGCGTTTGACAAACTGCAGAGAAGAAGCAATTGCCGTCAGATGTCACAGGTACTCGCTTGAGATCGTGCGAGTAAATTATCCACTCTAGTCTTATGACAACTTAGCTATCATCATTTGAACATCATGCATTTTTCTGCTAATCTGTTTCGCTTTTGACATGTCTGCCAACTTTTTAGAGACAGACTGCTTTGTTCGCTTTGCTTTCAGAAGCTTTATCTTTCCTGTAACTTTTGTAGAACAGTTTTGGTTTGTTTACCTTGTCCAGCAGATGTTTTTTTAAGAGTTCTTTTTACGTTGGAGCGTTTCTGTTTTTTCTTACATTACATTTTGTTTTGTGCCATTTGTTCTCTTCCGGCGTACTTTTCTTCTTTTAAAGTTTGGACTCGTCAAATCATCATCAGATATTTCACTTGTTGACTGTTTGTATGTGGAATCTTTCGTACTATCATCTGACACATTGTCTTCATAACTATCTCTCTCTGCTGGAATAAGCTTCCTTCTGACAGGCAAACGTTTGGTTACATGAGATTGTTGAACAAGTTTCGCCAAAGGAATATTGTCTTCAGAATCTGAATCTGATTTTTCCTCAGTTACTGGGTGAGTCTGTGGGATAGATTTGTCAGCAATGTCTATGCGCACTGCAGTGTATATTCAGGAGATTGCCGTTCCGTCTCTGCTGCCCGGATTTGCACTAAAACAAGTTTTATTAAATAGTAATTAATAATAATTATGTACAATGACAGATGACTATACATACAGTATAATAATATATTTTAGATATTAAAATTTTGAAGGTACGTTCTAGAAGACATAATAATAAAGTGGCATGGTTATTTCTCCAATTGCACTTGGACGGTAGTATATCCAACCATGAAAATAACTGCATAATTATTATGCATACATAATAATATCTAGCAAAATAACAAAATTGTCATACCATTTTCTGATACTTCATTGCATATTTCTTCATACAGTTCCTCATCTGACCACTGATCAATCTGTAATTGAAAAGGAAATCATATTAGTTTAGTTTAAACATATTTATTTTACATCGATTGCGAAACAAGTTATTGCAACTTAGATTAATCACTCTCGATGGCTTCCTGGGTAGAACCAGTACTAAGCAATGTGGATTAATTATCTTGCTCAAGGATAAATAACGTGGCCGCGGCGAGGATCGAACCCACGACCTCCCGATCTGTAGTTCGGCCATCTACCACTGGACCACGCACTGCACTGCAATCATATTTCAAACATACTGTACAGGCAATTCATGTAGTACGACGTTTTATTTAGTTACAACACTGCCAATTAAATATACCAATCAATTAAAAGCTCAATAAACTTTAAGCATACATTTATGATAAAAAGTAATAAAATTTACCTTAAATTCATCCATATCCATCTTGGCCAACTTTAAAACACCCAACAACTGGTGTTCTCTTCACATTTATAAATTCCAGGACCAATTACTGCATACACTATCTGTAATCTGATACACCCTTGTCATCACTAATAATTAGCACTCTGCTTTGTTTAATGTAAACTTTTCAGGAATGTTGACATAATATAAATGTGGAAAACAAGACAAGGGATACTAAATTGTTATAAATTGAATTTTAATTGACATTTAGTGACTGAAAAGATGCACTTGAATCCTTTTTACAATAACATTTGTTTACAATCTTATTTTAACAGTCAATGCAAAAAGGAGACATTTGTCACATGACTCCTTTTTGCGTAATAGGTATAGCACATGACTCCTTTTTGCATAACTACATTGTTGAAAATACACTTGACTCCAATTAGCACTAATCGTTTTCAATATGAATACATGCAAATATAACCTAGATATTTTTAGGGTAGTTGGATATGGTCAAAAACCTTCAGGAAATCTAAAAATGTCAAAATATGAGAAAATGTCACTTGACTCCTTTTTGCATTAAGGGGGCGATTTATTCCTCTCAGTTCCTTTTTAATATTTATTTCCTCAGACGTTGTCCTTTTTATGTTGCCCACTATCTTTCTTATCTTTCTCTTTCTTTCTTTTTACATTATTATTTTTTTTTTTTATTGTTGTCGTTTTTCTCGGGCATTTGTCCGTCTCGGTTTTCTACTTGATTTAGTTTGTGTCATCCTGGTACAGGCAGTCGTTACTGCTCAATCTTTGCTTTCTTATTTTGACAATTTCTTTCAATTTCAGGTAATCAATCTCAGTGCAAAGGCATGCCATCCTATAGTTAACATACCTGTTTCTGAAGATGACAAACGTGTACTAGACGAGGAAAATGATAAATAACAAATGAAGATGGACAGATGTTTATCAGTGTATTCTCCCCAACGTACAATGGTGCTGGCATAGTTATTTTACTGACTAAAACTGCTGTCTATTTTCGAGTAATACATATCACAAATTCAGTGCCTACTGCCATGTATCTTATTCATCTCATCAACAGCGTCCTCAGCCTTCGTACGTACGTGTTATTCAAAACAAGTAGTACTATCCAACATAGATTACATACGCCTATTTGCATTGCATTTCGTTAAACTATGGTGTGTGCCTGTTCTGAAATATATGAGAGTAAACGTACCGCTCGTCTAATAGTCTCTGCATTTCGTCCTGCTTGAGAATTGAACTTCAACATAATAAAGCTAATATTTCTGATGCTAACGCTTATTTTCTCTATTTAAATCTCTCCATTGAAAATGAGAAAATAATTAGCAAAACATATGTAGTAGTAGTAGTAGATCTTTATTGCCTCCAAGCATAGGAGAGTATACATATCATATTACAGTCAAAGTAGTCAAACTATATACAGTTCAACATATAAATGGCATACATACAATACATGTGACTTAAGTACTTCAACTATTTAAAATTCAGAATATTTACAAATCACATGTGACTCATAGAACAAAGATAAATTTAAGTCAAAAATGCAGATGGAAAAAAAAAAAATGATATTAATAATAATAGTAATAACACTATATGGTGGTGATTAAAGGTTGTAATTATCATAACGCCATGTGTCCCTTGTCGAAACAAAAAACAAAATATTACAAAGTGTGTTAATTATTACGAACCTCTTTGTTTAAACGTTACTATCGGCAAACCTAAATAGTAATACTTCAACAAAGTGAATCGAATTTCAATTAGAAATAATAGTACACCAAATGAGTGTCCCTTGTTGAAAAGAAACACAAGGTTACACAGTGGGATATTAAATAAGTATCATTGTTATATGTATTAAAATATACATTTTTCATATATAATGATCAGTGTTTGATTGTATTTAAACATATGTTTAATGATGTATTTCCGATAAGCTTAAAAGCCCGTGAGGATACAACATACACTTTCACAAACAGTGTAGGTATTACATGGGGTCTATGTGTCTCAACTTATTCGATTTCCTAGAGCTTGTACTCGAGATGAGGACTGTATTATACGTAATTTTTGTATAACTGAAAAGATATTCCACCAGGGCTACCGTTACCATCAATTTGTAAAACTTTGCAAAGTTTTCTTATCGTAAACCTAATATAGAAGTAATTTAATAACTCTTCTGGGACAAGGACTATCACCACCTGACTTCTATGTTGACGTGATTTACAAACTTAGTAAGATCCTCGGTCATGATCACTTTCATAGAAACATTATGCAAAATGCTTTCCTCTTTAATTGTGCGATGACTGGATAGGCTGTGGACCCTATAATGACGTCTACTTAAAGCACAATAGGACGGTGACGTTTGATGTTATTTCTGCAGTCTTGTCTTGTCGTGCCCTCAATTGTTTATTCTCTTGTTGCTCTGGCTTCTGCCAAGTCACTGAGTACATTCTATATGGCTTTCTAGGCTATTTCTGTTGTTTTTATATACGAGCATCTCTGTGTTTTACTTATATGCCTATTAATGCTGACTTTTTGGTTAGAGAATAGTTTATGGCGGGGATTTCTTTATTTAGACTGTCACGTTTTATTGGGATGACAGTAGGGTAAATGTGAGGTTTGGTGATCCCTAGAACTGGTTTAAACCCCCAGCGTCCTTTTTTTTGCCACTGACCGTTTAAAGGCGGTAGCCCTATTGTCAACCCTTTTGTGTTTGTGAGGTCTTATTTGGCATTTTATTCATCTTTAAAGTTGTTCTTTGTTTTTCTGTGGGTTTGTGGTTGACTGTCGTCCTTGAATGCTGATTTTCCTGTTCGATTTTTATATCTATAGTGTCATGTATCGACGTGTTTGATTCTGATAAACGTCCAAATACATAACATTTAGGAGGAAAATGATGAATATTCCGTGAAATGCAATACTTATCTCCTTTGAATGTGATTTTAAAAAATAATTCGGAAACAAGTAGAGAATTCGTCAGAACAAACATTATGGACATTTGATATATGTATATATAATTGTATTTATAATCGAAAAAAACTATATGTGAACTATATGTGAACTGGGTATTTGCACAACGTCGTTTATGGTCTATTGAAATAGAACGGCGGTTTGGACTCTGTAACAAGAGGACCAGGGGTTAATTATTTATCACCCTTACCCCACCATACAGTAGATTTTTGGATCTATATTCACAGGAATAATAACGATATGAAAATATCTGTACATAGGCATAAATATGTGTATATCATTTTGCTTTACCATATACATTTTCTTTTTTTACGTTTGCGGACGTGTAGAAATTCTCACTACTAGAACTATGAGTAATAGTTATTCGTAAGTAAAAACTGTCTTTTACTGAGACTATTTAGTTGTATATTATTATTTTATTTTTTTTATATTTTCCTCGCTCAGAAATTCAGAAATATATCTAACTAGGACTATACCTAGCAAGAACATTATTTCTGTACATTATTTTATCTTGTCACGATAACCAATGTTTGGTTAGTTAGTAGGACCAAT
>JAWPHD010016104.1:0-51585 GCA_037043455.1 Cyrtodaria siliqua | reverse complement strand
AAATATTAAAATAAAATAATCGCCATTTCTTGTCGACATTTCTTTAAAATTATCGACAGTATTATAAAAAAAATCGCAAATGGCGACCATAGCCAATGGTAGCGTGAGCACTGTGCATAGATGCGAAAATTCGTTTTAAAACACCCAGGCATAGAACCACATTTCCGGAAATAGGGTTCACCAATAGATTTTTATTAAATTGCCATCCTGGGGTCCCGGGTATGTTTTAATGGAATAGCCCCTAACTGTATTACAATACAAATGTAACAGTATTATATTGCAATACAAATTTAACTGTATTACACAACAAATGTTACAGTATAAAACACACATATCAATCTATTACCGGTACAAGAGGCTCAAATGGACTTGAAGCACTCTCCTTGCGATTATGGTGCAAGTTGGAATTACACTGCTAACATCAACAGTATATCAAGATGTACACTGTAATGTTTTTGTGTCGTTTATTGGGGTGTAAACTTTTCAGAATCATGTGAAAAAGTTAATAAAGTCAGAAAGTTAAATAATAAAAAATAAAACAAGACGTCAATGACCTTGACGCTCTACTGATAGATTTTGATAGCTAGATCAGCATTCCTGTGAAGTTTCATAAAAATCTGTCGAGTAGTTTCGGAGAAGTAGTCACTACAAGTTGAAGTTTTTACTATATAACTAGGTAAACAAAGCTGGGCACTGGCAGCCATGTTTAATGTCGAATCAAAATAATTTTCGACAAGGATCAACATCTTCTCATGCTGATCATTTCAGAAAATTGAATTGAATGTTGTTTAACGGCTCATCAACACAGTATAGGTTATTAAGAGCCGCCCCAGATAGAGGGGAAGGATACATAGGAATCCGGGAACCTGCCCTACTCTTATTATCGAATAGATTCCTATGGTTTCTTTAACGTGCTCGGAGGATAGACCGATACACGGGACCGCCCGGTTTACGTCCCCATCCGACAGACGAGGCTAAGGTAAAGTGTCTTGCCCAAGAACACACCGACGGAACTCATTTCAGAAAAAGTCCCATATCAATATCACTTACAGTTTTCAAGAAGTAGTCGCTACAAACTTGTTTTTAAAAATCTATGTTTAGACGTGGAGGCCCATCTTGAATTTCCGGCCGACCTGAAATTTTGCTAGGATTAACTGGACATCAAGAGCAACATTCCTGCGATGTTTCATGAAAATCCGCCAAGTAGTTTCAGAGGAGTAGTCACTACAAATTTTTACTATACAAACTCTATGTAAACAAAGATGGCCACTGGCGCCCATGTTTAATGTCGAATCAAAACAATTTTCGACAAGGATCAACAACATGTCATGCTGATCATTTTAGAAAAAGTCCCATATCAATATTACTTACAGTTTTCAAGAAGTAGTCGCTACAAACTTTTTAAAAATCTGTTTTTTAGCCATGGCGGCCATCTTGAATTTCCGGACGACCTAAAAAAACTCTGGGATCAATAAGACATCAAGAGCAACATTCCTGTGAAGTTTCATAAAAATTCGTCAAGTAGTTTCGGAGGAGTAGTCGCTACAAGTTTTTTACTATTTAAATCTTTGTAAAACAAATATGGCCACTTGCGGCCATGTTTAAAGTCGCATTGAAAATAAATTTCGACAAGGATCAACATCATGTCATGCTGATTATTTTAGAAAAAGTCCCATATCAATATCACTTATAGTTTTCAAGAAGTAGTCGCTACAAACTTTTTTAAAAAATCTATTTTTAGCTGTGGTGGCCATCTTGAACTTCTGGCCAACCTGAAATTTTTCTAGGATCAATTAGACATCAAGAGCAACATTCCTGTAAAGTTTCATGAAAATCCGCCAAGTAGTTTCAGAGGAGTAGTCGTTACAAGTTTTTACAATATAACTCTATGTAAACAAAGATGGCCACTGGCAGCCATGTTTAATGTCGAATCAAAATGATTTTTTGACAAGGACCAACATCATGTCATGCTGATCATTTTAGAAAAAGTCCCATATCAATATCACTTATAGTTTTCAAGAAGTAGTCGCTACAAACTCGTATTTTAAAAATCTATTTTTAGCTTTGGCGGCCATCTTGGATTTCACATCAACATGAATTTTTGCTAGGATCAACTAGACTTCATGGGCAATATTTCTGTAAAGTTTCATGAATATCCACGCAGTAGTTTCAGAGGAGTAGTCGCTACAAATAAAAGTTTACGGACGGACAGACAGACGGACGGACGACGCACCACGACATAAGCTCTGCTGATCTCTGATCAGTCGAGCTAATAAAAATCAATGACCTTGAAGCTCTACTGATAGGTTTTGATAGCTAGCATTACTGTGAAGTTTCGTGAAGTTTTCATGTTTTTAGCCGTGGTGGCCATCTTGAATTTCAGGCCTACCTGAATTTTTTGCTAGGATCAACAAGACATCAAGAGCAAAATTCCTGTGAAGTTTCATGAACATCCATCAAGTAGTTTCAGAGGAGTAGTCACCACTAAAAAAGTTTACAGACGGACTGATGACGGATGCCGCACCACTTCATAAGCTAACAAGAGCTGGCGGAGAACAGCGCAGTTCGACTATTCGATTTTTCTGAGGGGGGGGTGGGGGGGGGGGGGGGGGGGGGGGGGGGGGGGGGAGGAATTGACCAAATGCCAATTAGGGGGAAAGGGGGGTAACATGTTTAAGAATTGACAAAAGCAATACAGAAATATGTAAGTGGGGTGGGGGGGGGGGCAACATATATGAGTAAGAACTGACTAAAACAACACAGAAATATGTAAAATAATAAAAAGTTGTAGAGGGGGGTGGGAGTGGGGTTGTGGGAGTGGGCGGGAGGGGAGGAGGGAAGCCCCATGCCCCAATATGGGTGAAGTATGAATGATGCATAATGCTATAAAAAATCCCAAACCAAAATTACAGATATATACATCCTTACATGCATACCTAGATCTGCCTTTGTTGCACATTTTATGGGCCATCACAATTTGGGTTCCATGGGAGCCCAGAATTTGCAGAAGACAAAATTACTTATCCAACCCTTTACAACATACTATAAGGAAACCAATTCCAAAATTTAGTTCAGCTAGGACAAGAAATGTAAGAGATATAGACCTGAAAACACAGCTTACACGCAAAATTTGATGTGAAACAGACACATTTTAAGGGCTATCAGAATTTGGGTTCCATGAGAGCCCAGGGGTTACAGGAATCAAAATTACCTAAGCAGCCCTTAAGATAATGCTATAAGGAAGCTAATGGCCAAATTTGGTTGTGCTAGGATAAGAAATGTTAGAGATATAGACCTGTATATAGACTTAAGCGCAAACCTTGATGTGGGACACAAACGCCGACCCCGGGGTGATTATATAAGCTCTCTTATTCTTTGAATGGTCGAGCTAAAAATTGGTAGAAAGTATAAAAGTGACAGGTCTGCTTAAGACTATCAACCTTTGGTCCATATTTCTGCTCTACGCGACTAGAAAACATGCCATTTTTCTCGGCGTCAGGGGCACTACTCTGTGGGCTGTACGCTTTAGGTCTGGATCCCGAGGCCGCCAGAACGAGCTTGGCAGTCCGTGACAGAGAGTCGCCGTGCAGATGCTCCCCACTAGAGTCTGAAGTAGCGGCAATCTTCAAGAGTTTTGACTTCAGCTGATTGTCGGTTTGGTTCACACTGTGTAAATAAATATATGACAAAATAGTAGAAACAGATTTCAGAGGCATATCTAGAGCTAATAGCTATTTAAACTATCGTATCTTTTTTTTATTTATATAATTTTTTTCTCCTTTATTTTTGGACAGTTAAACCTGAAACAATTACTGACAAGTGGGCGTCAACCAACTTTTTCCAAAAATATAAGAAGAAATGGGAGTGGGTGGGTGGTTGGGCAGTGGGTGGACTGGAGATGGACTTAGGGCAAACATTTTAAGATTTTTTTTACTATAAAATGCACTCATGTCTTTAATAAACAAGAGGCCCAAGAGGGCCTGTAGACGCTCTACTTGTATGATGTGATTCAAAAATATAAACATGATAGAGGCCAACCCAAGAAACATGTTTCCTATATAAAACTTTATGTAAACTTTGGGTTATCGTGGTGGCCATTTTGAATATTTGACGACAACGAAAAACACAAACTTGATAGAGGCCAACAACAGGAACATGCATATGATATTTAACTAGAATGGAAAAAGTGGTAATATGTCGTTTGATAAATGTCCTTAAAGTTGACCCAAGTTTAGCCATAGTGGCCATCATGGATGACTGGAGGCCCCAAAAACGCAAATCTGAGGGGGATTAACCCAAAGATCATTGTGATTAAGTTTCATCAAAATCCTTCCAGCAGTTTCAAAGATGTCATTTTTAACGATTTCCTATATAACTCTATATAAACTTTGGGTCGCCGGAGCGGCCATTTTGATTATTTGACGATAACAAAAAACACAAACTTGATAGAGGCTAACCCAAGGAACATGTATATGATATTTCACAAGAATGGAATAAGTGGTTTCGGAGATGTCGTTTGAAATTTAAATTTGACCTAGTTTTAGCCATGGCGGCCATCTTGGATGACTGGCGGCCGTGAAAAACATAAATCTGAGAGGGACTATCCCAAATATCATTGTGATTAAGTTTCATCTAAATCCTTTAAGCGGTTTCAGAGAAGATGTCATTTTTAAACTTTTCCTATATAACTCTATGTAAATTTTGGGTTGCCGTGGCGGCCATTTTGATTATTCGATGATAACGAAAAACATAAACTTAATAGAGGCCAACCCAAGGAACACGTATATGACATTTCAGTAGAATGGAATCAGTGGTTTTGGAGATGTCGTTTGAAATTTACTTAAATTTGACCTAGTTTTAGCCGTGGCGGCCATCTTGGATGACTGGCGGCCGCGAAAAACACAAATCTCAGAGGGACAATCCCAAATATCACTGTGCTTAAGTTTCATCAAAATCTTTCAGGCAGTTTTAGAGAAGATGTAATTTTAAACATTTTCCTATATAACTCTACAGTTGCTGCCACGCGGATTACGACTTTTTCGCAGCATCCCCGCGGCCGTTTTTCAATCGAAGTCACAAAAAATCGTGACAATGGCCTGTGATTTCACACCGGGTAAAGCGGTGTGCGAATCAAAACAGATCACGGCGAATCGCGGTGGAAAAAATGTATTATCCCTGCGATGAGCGGGCTGTCCGCGGATCGCTGGGACAAAATCAGTGTGTCCGCGGTGAGATAAAATCGCCGCGATGAGTGGGATTAGTCGTAATCCGCGTGGCAGCAACTGTGTGTAAACTTTGGGTCGCCGTGGCAGCCATTTTGATTATTTGACGATAACGAAAAACACAAACTTGACAGAGGCTAACCCAAGGAACATGTATATGATATTTCACAAGAATGGAATAAGTGGTTTCGTCGGAGATGTTTGAAATTTACTTAAATCTGATCTAGTTTTAGCTATGGCGGCCATCTTTGATGACTGGCGGCCGTGAAAAACATAAATCTGAGAGGAACTATCCCAAATATCATTGTGCTTAAGTTTCATCAAAATCTTTCAGGCGGTTTCAGCGAAGATGTCATCTAAACTTGAGTCGCCGTGGCGGCCATTTTGATTATTTGACGATAACGAAAAACACAAACTTGATAGAGGCTAACCCAAGGAACATGTATATGATATTTCACAAGAATGGAATAAGTGGTTTCGCAGGAGACGTTGTTTGAAATTTCCTTAAATTTGACCTAATTTTAGCCATGGCGGCCATCTTGGATGACTGGCGGCTGCGAAAAACACAAATCTGGGAGGGACTATCCAAAATATGATTTTAATTAAGTTTCATCAAAATCCTTCAAGCGGTTTCAGAGAAGATGTCATTTTTAACCTTTTCCTATATAACTCTATGTAAATTTTGGGTCGCCGTGGCGGCCATTTTGATTATTCGACGATAACAAAAAACACAAACTTGATAGAGGCCAACCCAAGGAACATGTATATGATATTTCAGTAGAATGGAATATGTGGTTTCGGAGGAGATGTCGTTTGAAATTTCCTTAATTTTGACCTAGTTTTAGCCATGGCGGCCATCTTGGATGACTGGCGGCCGCGCAAATCTGAGAGGGGTCCTCCCAAGTAACATTGTGATGAAGTTTCATCAAAATCCTTCAGGCGTTTTCAGAGAAGATGTAGATTTTATAAAATTGCTAACAGACAGACGGACGAAAAGTGATTGCATAAGCCCTCCTGGCCTTTGGCCAGAAGAGCTACAAATTTATCTATTAAAGTTAATAAGATAATATTTGTGGGGACATAAACTCAATCAAAATTTACCCATTAGACAACTTTCCGAGGAAGTGTCGTTGGATTGACTTCACGGATGTAGACTGTGCTACAGACGGTTTGCTGGTTTCTGCAGCACTGGTCTGGACTGGTCCACTGTATTTGACACGCAAGAATGAAAGACCAAACTGTGTCATCTTCTTGTAGGGCTGCCTGCAGATGACTTTTACCCGATCATAGCGTTGCTTAGCAACATCTGGACAGAACAGATCTGCAAGGAAAAAAAGGTCTTCATTAAACCAGTCCAACATAAAAGATTGTGTAATCTTGTATTCATCTAATTCTTCATCAAGTATATATTTTCAGACAAGTTTTTCCTTGTGGTCATGTCCCAGTGTGAACATTTTTGTCGTTTCCTTATTAAAAGGTCATGATCATCATGATCCCTGTTTTCTTTCTGGTGTTACTTTGGTGGGGAAAAAAAAAATTTTGTGGCTCCAGCGAAAAATGCAGTGTTCACAACAGCAGTATCGCAGTCTGGTGAGAAGTCTCTGGGTCCGTTTTGCATATTTTTATAATTTAGACATGTTTAAAGTTCTCCGGCCATGTTTTGTTTCATGAACATGTTTAAGTATATTTAATCGAAAACAACATACAACAATAGATATTTACAATTCACTTATTGCAATATCTGTGAAAAGCGAGAATAAGATTTTGTTTGACAACGTAGAAAACTTTGAACACGTAAATTAATCCAGGTAAATGTATTTATCAATTATCTGGCAATAGTTGTGTAACTATACAATTCAGATTTACCTCATTTCCCTGTGCAGTCACGCAGTGGTAAAAGTAGTATCTACGTCATGCAAATAATTCTTATTGTTACATACAACATAGTAGCGGTTTTCAATATATGTTTCTCTCCGAGACTATCAAGAAATGTTCATATGATGTTTAAGAGTTAAATTTGTTAATTGATAATACTACAAAAAGGGTGGCCATTCATCTTTAAAGGCACACAAGCATAGCTGTCAAGGCCAAGTGGAAGTCAAGAGTGAGATAAGCCCCAGGGGCGGTTACCTCTTGTTTATGGAGTCAGTGTGGTGAAGCGCGCTTAAGACTGAGACGGTATGTGTTTGAATTTTATGAATTTTAACTCAGAGGTATACTTATAATACTGGTCATATGATCATACATTGTAACAACTTATAATACTGGTCATATGATCATACATTGTAACAACTTATAATACTGTTCATATGATCATACATTGTAACAACTTATAATACTGTTCATATGATCATACATTGTAACAACTTATAATACTGTTCATATGATCATACATTGTAACAACTTATAATACTGTTCATATGATCATACATTGTAACAACTTATAATACTGTTCATATGATCATACATTGTAGAGGTATACTTATAATACTGGTCATATGATCATACATTATAATACTGGTCATATGATCATACATTATAATACTGGTCATATGATCATACATTGTAATACTGGTCATATGATCATACATTGTAATACTGGTCATATGATCATACATTATAATACTGGTCATATGATCATACATTGTAACTGAATTAATTTAAGTCACACAAAATACTGCAGCCATACGGAAATCTGGATTTTATCTAAATTTTATTTTATTTTATTTTATTTATTTATTTTTGGTATAAAATACCGATATACTATTAAAATTTAATTAAAAAAATCGCTGACAAAAAACATTTTGGTCAAACTTTCAGAATGCGTGAGAACTTTAAATGTATGCATGTGAGTGTGATTTGACACAAAAATGTGTGTGTCTCACACCTACACATCTAATGCGTGAGATCTGACAGGTATGCACAAGGCAATACTCGAGGTGTTCCAGTTGTTCTTCATGATAGTATATGTAACATGCATATTTGCGAAATTTAAAGGAAACTGCTTTTACATTATAATTTTTTTTTAATAATATTGCACCAATAATATATTTACCCCATGGTCTGATGGTAAAATAACGAAGAGAAATTGAAATCCGAAGTGGTATTACCATACGTTTATTTAAATATATGCAAGCACGTTTAGAGTGAAAATCATACTTGAATTTAGGTGCTGTTTTAAAATGCTTGATAAACAAGAAATGTCACAGTGACAAATGCCCCCGAAGCAGTGTATTATGCACCAGTGATGCCAACCCATATGTAGTATGAATCATGCTGAGGTAATACATTTTCTTTTATAGCTGAATTAGATAAACAGCGTAATAGTTAAAGTCCCTATCCCGCCATTAACGGCAAAGTTTACTACAGATGTATACAGTTTGTTAATCAACTTACCATGAGTTTAAAATATATTTTATGTAACTTACTTATTTTGAAAATCCAAGCTCGATAGACACAACAAGAGGTCAATGACCTTGAAGCTCTACTGATTGATTTTGATTTCAGGAAGTAGTCGCTACAAACTGGTTTTTTGAAAATCTATTTTTAGCCGTTGGCCATCTTGAATTTCCGGCCGACCTGAAATTTTGCTAGGATCAATTAGACATCAAGAGCAACATTCCTGTGAAGTTTCATGAAAATCCGTCAAGTAGTTTCAGAGGAGTAGTCGCTACAAGTTTTCATTATATAACTGTATGTAAACAAAAATGGCCACTGACAGCCATGTTTAACATTGAATCAAAATAATGTTTGACTCGGATAACCATCATGTCATGCTGATCATTTTAGAAAAAGTCCCATATCAATATCTCTTATAGTTTTCAAGAAGTAGTCGCTACAAACTTATTTTTTAAAAATCTATTTTTAGCCATGGTGGCCATCTTGAATTTCCGGCCGACCTGAAATATTGCTAGGATCAATTAGACATCAAGAGCAACATTCGTGTGAAGTTTCATGAAAATCCGTCAAGTAGTTTCAGAGGAGTAGTCGCTACAAGTTATCATTATATAACTCTTATGTAAACATACATGGCCACTGGCAGCCATGTTTAACGTCGAATAAAAATAATGTTCGACTTGAATAACCATCATGTCATGCTGATCATTTTAGAAAAAGTCCCATATCAATATCACTTATAGTTTTCAAGAAGTAGTCGCTACAAACTTGTATTTTGAAAATCTATTTTTAGCCATGGCGGCCATCTTGAATTTCCGGCCGACCTGAAATTTTGCAAGGATCAATAAGACATCAAGAGCAACATTCGTGTGAAGTTTCATGAAAATCCGTCAAGTATTTTTAGAGGAGTAGTCGCTACAAGTTATCATTATATAACTCTATGTAAACAAAGATGGCCACTGGCAGCCACGTTTAACGTCTAATCAAAATAATGTTCGACTCGGATAACCATCATGTCATGCTGATAATTTTAGAAAAAGTCCCATATCAATATCTCTTATAGTTTTCAAGAAGTAGTCGCTACAAACTTATTTTTTAAAAATCTATTTTTAGCCGTGGCGGCCATCTTGAATTTCCGGCCAACCTGAAATTTTGCTTGGATCAATTAGACATCAAGAGCAACATTCGTGTGAAGTTTCATGAAAATCCGTCAAGTAGTTTCAGAGGAGTAGTCGCTACAAGTTTTCATTATATAACTCTATGTAAACAAAGATGGCCGCTGGCAGCCATGTTTAACGTCGAATCAAAACGATTTTCGACAAGGACCTACATCATGTCATGCTGATCATTTTAGAAAAAGTCCCATATCAATATCTCTTATAGTTTTCAAGAAGTAGTCGCTACAAACTTATTTTTTAAAAATCTATTTTTAGCCGTGGCGGCCATCTTGAATTTCCGGCCGACCTGAAATTTTGCTAGGATCAATTAGACATCAAGAGCAACATTCCTGTGAAGTTTCATGAAAATCCGTCAAATAGTTTCAGAGGAGTAGTCGCTACAAGTTTTCATTATATAACTATGTAAACAAAGATGGCCGCTGCAGCCATGTTTAACGTCAAATCTAAACGATTTTCGACAAGGACCAACATCATGTCATGCTGATCATTTTAGAAAAAGTCCCATATCAATATCACTTATAGTTTTCAAGAAGTAGTCGCTACAAACTTGAATTTAAAAAATCTATTTTTAGCTATGGCGGCCATCTTGGATTTCACATCAACATGAATTTTTGCTAGGATCAACTAGACTTTATGGGCAACATTTCTGTAAAATTTCATGAAAATCTATTCAGTAGTTTCAGAGGAGTAGTCGCTACAAAAAAAAAGTTAACGGACAGACGGACAGACAGACAGACGGACGACGGACGCCGCACCACGGCATAAGCTCTGCTGATCTCTGATCAGTAGAGCTAATAAAAACGGCTTTAACCAGACAAGCCAAAAGCCAAAACTGGACCATTGAATTAAAAGTTAGCAACTCATAATTCGTTTTACGTGTATTCAAAATCAAGCATTTTTAAGTACACATGAATAAACCTATACTTTTAATCGGCATATATGCATTATTTTATGACCTGAACACCTGGACAGAGTTTGGATAAATGATTTTGTAGTGTGATTTTGCCCAGCATTTTTTTCACCATTTTGGGAATGGGTCCGTGGCCGGTCAAATCACCGATACCGGTTTAAAAAAAAAAGAAAAAAAAAAGGTCTTATATTCTAATAAATACTGAGAATTTAATGAATATAAGACATTCTTCTTTTCTTTTTTCTTAAACCGGTATCTGTGGGTCAAATTGGGAAAAAACATGCGATTTTTCTCAAAATTGGGAAAAAACGCACGTTTTTTTCTCAGAATTTGGAAAAAAATTGTTTTTGTATTTTGTGAAATATTACATATTTATTGATGATTTACATCACAAAATATTTTCACAACTGTAATGTTTTAAGTTTTTATTGTACTTCACTGTGTTGTCACAGAATAATTTCCCTGTTTTTGCTGTCCCTGAAAATGTTAACAATGCTGTTTTCATTGTCATTTAGGGTTGCACCAGATTCTCTGCATATTCTCATGACCGAGGAAAGAGTTTCCTGGCCCAGACGATTTCTGTTATTAGTCCTTTATTTAGTATTAACCCATCGCTCACTGAGGCGCTTGTTACATAGTAGAATATACTAGCGGTAAAGCGTTTCGATAACATACAAGCGGTAAAGCGTTTCTGCAACGATTAAACAACATGGCGGCGTCCTCGGGTGACGAGGCTGTTTTTTGCGTTTCAATTTACACAGAAAAGCAGAAGAAACGTACAACCCTGGTAAAAAACTTTATTAAGAAGATTAATCTAAAACAGAACTGGGAAGATCTTTTACATCTGTGTATTGAGAATATCCCAGGAGAAAAATTGACGGAAAAACAACTTCGGTTTGGGAATTTTTTAGTTGGAAATATGGAAAAATGGTCAATTTTTTCAATTGGGAATGGGGCCGTTTATCGGACCCATTTATATAAGGTAAAAAAAGCTGTTGCCATAATTGAAATGTACAGCTGGGATGATTACTCCAAAGTTTATCGTATTCAAGCAGAAAGAGGTTTTTACACACACAAATAAATACTGTTGATTCTATACTACCTATTAAAATAAAAAAGTTTCATGAACATTATACGGCTGTGTCCCTTTTTGACCATTTTTGCCATCATTTTAAAAGAATTATCTCAGTTGAATAGAAAAACGAAACAATCCAAATTGAAATTAGTATTTGTTTTCTTTTTGGCTTCAATATGTCTCCAATATAGTTCAATATCATTAAACCATATTAATTTCTTACAAGTCGTTCTGTGATTTTTCCAAATTTCTAGGGCCCAGCCTACATTCACTAAATAACGAAAAGGAACACTGTAGGGTCATTCCGCAACATCACAGGCTGATTTGCAATGAGTTTGTGCACTACATAAGTCGCAAATTACGCACTAAAAACAAGACAAACATGAGAGTGCTCAAATAAATGCAGCATATGGCCGAGCGCGAAATCATTATCGGGCTAATATGTCCAAAATCGCCAAAAATCGTCCGATGAGCTAAATGTAGACATCACTAAATAAACATTTTTTTATAACATTGATAATTGCCTCACATACCTGCTGAGAACATCTGCGTCTTGATGGGATTCTTGTCGTAAGTACAGTCCGCAGGCGTCATCAGACTGACGGTATATACGAGGGTATCAAACTCACGACCCACCGGCCAGTCTGAGCAGCCAACCTTGATCTCCAGTGATGCACACCATATGCTGCCTGGCACAGAGAAACACAAAAACTGTAGACTTGGTACAGAGAAACACAAATAAAGCATACTTTTAATTTCTGATATATATTTGTTTTTCTTTGAGTTTCAGCAGAAAAAGAGTTACCCGTAACCCAAAAATATTTTACTAGCCAGCATTTACAATCGGTACCGACATCATTTCTACTTGCCTAAGGCTACTGCTTATTTTAAGCCTACCTACAGAGTTCAATTTTAACACTTATTTACTTGCTAAATGCAAGTATATTTGTGCAGATTGCAAGTAGAAAATATCATCACTTGCTAAATGTTGCAAGTAATAAAGGTAACCCACTTAGTCTATGTCACTGAACATATTCATCGAGTAAAACAGGTGAGCCTAGTTTGGTTCCGATCAGTTAAGCCTTTAGGTTGATTAATCAATTACAATTTTTCATGATCGACTTTACTCGGTTGTTGACAAATCTTGGCTTAAAATTTAAAGTTAAAGTGTTCCATTCTCCTGTAATAAAATGTTACAATTTCTAGGCTAGCACTACGATTTTAAACCCTTTAGACAAATCTGGCTATAGCCCTAAAAAATTCTTTAGCCAGATTAGAATGTCTTTAGCCAGACTTTTGCCGAGATATTTTGGAACTTTAATTGAAGGCACTAAAACCTCGCGTTTGCGTACACATCAAAGGTAAGTTAAAAGAGTATGCTTTAATATTAACCTGTAGGGTATCAATATTTCCATATCATATGCATGCTGCATTCTGCTTAATTAGTGTTTATAATTAAAAGTTGAGTTGCACAATATGCAAAACTTTTTTAATTTTTTATTTAATTTAATGCAAATTAATTTTTAAAAATGTTCAAGACTGAAATTTTAAAAAGGACAGATTGAATGCATGAATTATATTGGAGTCTGTGACTCAGTCTCTGGCTGTTTCCTGTTAACAGGGATTCCAAAGAAGCTAGAAAGATCGCGTTGCATTGCGAGACAAAATTCGGAAATGCTACATACACCACGACTATCATGCATAGAATAAGAATAAGTAATAAAAGCCACTTCATTCTAAAACTGTACCAATATTTTGAGTAATCGCACCTTTTGTATTGACTACTGTTTCATGTTGATTGAACAATCAAACATAAAATTGTCACAATTTACAGACAGCCGATCAAACACGTTCACACTTGCCATTGTTCCAGTTTACGCTACTGTGTGTACAACTAATTAGTGATTGTAAAGTTCAAAAAGATCGTCGGTTTTAAAACCGAGCACGTCTGACTGATTAATTTTTAAACAAACATTGTCACACCTCACACACTTTCTGTTTTGATCAGCCATTTTGGCCGTAAGAGGGCGCCAAGTTATTTTATGTTTTACCCGGCTCGATAACGCAATTAAATATATATGGATAATATTGAGCGCGGGGACACAGCTAGTTGATTGACAGCGAGAGGCGGAACAGTGGGCGGCATCTATCGCACACACAACAATTTGACAGCGGTTTTGCAATAAACACTGCGATAATGTTATCGGTTCAAATTGATTGTCTCTATTTAGCTAACAACACCCAGCGGGATATTGGCTTATAAACAGTCAAAAGATGTCGTATATTAGAATTCGGGATTTTCCGAGAATTTTAAGATAAAATCGGTTGGAAATTTGGATTTGCCAGACCGCCGATGTCTGGCGAATTTGCTATGTATTTCTTACGATTTTCATTTGCCAGTTCGGGTTTCTTTTCGCCTATGGCGAATGGTTAACGCGAGCCTAGAATTTTGCAACAAGTAATCACATATGCTATCTCCAGGGGTTATCATAACTTCTATTTCAAATGAATGCTGGTCAGTTTCATTCAGCTGCTTTATTACCAGAACATACTTGAAATGTGTTTCTTTTCTTTATTATAATCTGAAAAAGGATTACACTTGTGTCATATTTAGCAGCCATGTTTAATCGATTAATGATCGATCATCGATTGGTTAAATATTCTAATGATAGATCATAGATTTCAGCTGATTACCAATAGTAAATATAATGATGCATTATTGACTTGTTGCATCTGAGTGTAAAAATGTATCATTTACATATATTATGGCAATTCTGCTGAAACGAATCGAAGGTTCAAAATTATTTTACAATGCAATTACCTTGATTAAAATTGCAAGTAGAAAATATTGGCACTTGCGTTTTATTAGCAAACTTTTTGACTAAAAATATTAAATTTGATCCCTGTTGACGTTGCACGTTTATTTACAACATGACGTCAAGCAAATGTCGACTTTATATTTATGAAAAAATGTGCAAATAAATTTGGTTAAGAGCTAGTGGGCTCTTTAATCGACCGATATCTGCAATTAACTTTATTAAGACATATGCATGATACGGTCTTGGCAGGTCGAGACTATTCATTTTCATCAAAACGTAATCTAGAACTCACCTATATCAATGTAAGCTATGACACAAGGATGTTCCAGTTGAAACACAGCCTCCATCTGTCCTGAACGCTCCTGGGGACTGCATAACCACTTCCGGAAACCATCTCCCTTAATCAGATTAGAGACCGGGTGTTTTTCATCCTGCAGAGTGATATTTATAAATTATTATAGCAAGGCCTTTAATCGGAGTTTCTCTGAAATTACCAGGCAGTCCTTTTTTACAATTTTGATATTTCATATGGTCAGAGCAGTACATATTCATAACTTAAACATGACATCGTCAAAATAATTTGACCAATCAGTGATCAATAAAATAAAAAACCTCCACATTCTGGTAGGGGCTAAACTCGGTGTTTATCGTTGGTGCTCAGCTGATTTAGCCCTTTATAAAACCAGTTTGTTGTGATAATTATATTAAAAGCTTTATTTTGTGTGTACATCTATGTTTATTCTTTTGATGTTTTCTGAATCTATTTTTTTTTGTCTAATATTTTCATTTAAATTCATATAGAGATAGAGGATGAAGTCCAAGTAAACCCCTTTATTTTCGCCTACTGAATATCTCAACCTACCGAAAGTTGACCAGATGTGTGAATAGTAAAAAAGACCAGGATCGGCGGGAGGGAGCTATCCTCTTGGGTTTAAGTCAATATATCTAAAGTAAGTATGCATTGAATTAACATTTCAATGTTAATGACAGTTGCTGCAGGGTGAATGCATACCAGTGTTCCCACTGACTTTTTCATTTGGGGGTACATGTACCCCCTACTATTAAATTTTGGGGGTACACTACTAATTTAGGGGGTACACTATGAATTTTTAAGATTTTTAAACCTTTCAACATACTTTATTTGCTACTGAAGGCATTACAATACACAGCACAGTGAGTGTAATATTCAAGTTCAGTTACAGTAAATCATCAACACGTTTGTGCATCTATAAATAGTACACGGGAGAGACGAAACACGATTTGAATTAATTATTTGATCTTCATTAATTCTATTATTAAGTTTTTATTTTAATTTTAAATATACTTATTGATGCAAATACTCCGGATAATGTTTTCGTAAACAAAGCGTTTTAGTTTCGTTTTGTTTTTTCAAAAAATATTCGGAAAAAGTGGACGAGAATTTGGAAATCTACCGACGGTCAATGCTTTCTTATTATCAGACTTGTATTTTTTCTGTGCGTGCATGCACGTACGAGGTCAGTTTTCTGTGCGTGATTTTTTGTTTTCATGCGTGATTCACGTACATATGTGCGTGAATGGGAACACTGCATACAAGTTCTCATTCTTTCGGACATTCCAGCAGGGATCTGACAATTTGGGGAACAGCTTGCCGATCAGCACGAGCGATGCCCAATCCATTGAACATCTATCTATCTAATATATTGATACTGCAACACCCCCTTCGAAGATTATATACATATTCAGGTCAAGGGTTGTGGTTAGTGTGTTACACATTTAATGCTCTTTTGGAATTTTCCGTATTGGGGAGTATATGCATATAGAACGTCAGAATAATAAAAAAAATAATGCATAGGAGCCGATTTATTAGGCTAGGGTTGTGGTAGTCCTCGGATAGAGTATTAGACCAAGACTGATGTTTTTATCTTTCTTTTAATTGTACATACACACTTTGGTCCTTCTTCACGTGTACATAGTCACTTCACCGTGCGACTATGTTCAAGCAAGCAAAGTGCAAATAAGTTTTCCTACATGTGAAACTGAAAGTAAAGATCTCGCTAACTTGTGCAATATATGAAAGAGGGTGTAGCAGTATATACAGATAATATGATAAAAGGTTACCTGCGAGGAGAAAGAAACTACATATTTAATGGCAACAGGGGGCATTTTTGTCAAGTTTTAATCGGTTTGACATTTGCAACTCCACAATTTCCCGCCAAATGTTATCCTTTTATTTACTTCCGGTTTGCCCCCACTAAAACGCTGACTTTCATGGAGACGTCAGCTATGAGCTGGCCATTTATAAATAATAATGAAATTAGGTTTAACGTCCCGTTTATACTACGACAGCAACATTAGAGGGAGATGAGATGAAGGATGACGCCAAGTATAGAACCCACTCGGGCAGAGATCTGTAGCTCTATATACCGAGGCCTCCTAGAAATATAAATTTATAAGTTTATGCGTTATTACAGGAACTTGTTTCTCTATTAAGGGGGTCTCAAAGGGGTTTTGCGTGAAAACGTGATCGGGGTGTTTTTAAAAACGTGACACGTGAAACAAACAATATTTTTGCGTGATTGCGTGAAAATTATATCAGCGTGATTCGTGATTTTGGTCTAGGTAAAACTTGATCGCGTGATATGGTGACGTGAAACGTGAATTTTTAGTCCTTTTCAGTCTTTTTAGTGTCCCTCCTCCTCCCCCGAGCCTCCCCCGAGAGCTGAACTTTCGTACTTGCGCGAACATCTGGCACGGGGAATCCCGGGGGACACTAGAATCAGCCGAGTCGTGTATCAGTATAGGCAGTATAGACTGGTGGTATGCCGACAGTTTCACTGACATAGCTACAAGTAGCACTGGTGGGCCTGGAACTAGTCTAATACAGTTTGCTGACAAAAGTGGTCTCCCTTGACTGGATTCCAAATCTATTAGGTTTACCACCACCAATTACATGTAAACCTCCGAATGTAGTTCCTATTATAAAAAGTAATCCCTTCTTTTTCGATGGAAACGGGCATTATAAGTAGGGGAAAACTGCCCATTTCTACTCGATTTTGTGGTTATATGTATAAGAAGCGTATTAATAGGTTTTACTGGATCACTGATGAACATTTTCGAAATTTTGACTCTATGCTTACACTTTGTGAGCAATGAAAACAGGCGATCAATAAAAACAGCTGTACCCTTGACCTGTTTAGTGGGCACTCCACAGTTTAATGTACATTTCTCAATCATCAAACCCATGACAAGCTCTTAGCCTGAATCCTTGAGCAAAAATAAAACGCATCATCATTGTGTCATACATTTCTTAGAAGACAATAAAATTACTCATGTTTCCATACCAAATAAAAGTATCAAAAAGCATTTTCTGTACAACTTTAGTCCCATTTCTTTAAGATAAACCCACCCCTTAAAACATGCTAAAAATGCAATTTTAGCAATATTTCAAATGTCAATAAATAAAAATAAAAAAAATTTGCTACACATATCAGGGTCATGTCTGCACTCATAATGCTCTTGCATATCAGGAAATGTTAAATTTTACATACCTAGTCCGGCATTTTAAAAAGTTATTCCATGCTGATCTCCCCGTCAGTGAAAATCAGCCATTTTAACTACTTTTAGGAAGTTTTTGATTGGTTCACATTTTTCTATTTATAGCCTCCAAAAAAAACAAAGAATGCATATTCCAATACACCAAAATAAACTTAGAAGTAATCAAAACTGAAAAAAAACATCAAACATGTGCTTCATAATTATTATAAAGACCATCCATGGACCTAAAAGATACTTAGTTGATTTCTTTCTGATTTACACCATGGACATTCATGCAAAACTGAGGACTGCCCCCTTAGTAAACAAACAAGAACTTTCTTACATGTCTTGTGACCCCACGTTTTCTGATGATTTTTCAAGTGGAAAAATAGTTTTCTATATGAACATTACACTGCTGCATTATCCATACTTGAGTTGAATTTGCAGCAAATCATTAATATGTGACACTTCAACATTGGTGTCTATGGGGAAAATAATTAGTGCTTTCATACCTATAATTACTATTTTTGTATGATGGTCTTGGTAGTACAACATAATACCGCTAGGTGCGCTCATCCACATTTAACGTGAAATGTGAAAGTTCTGCTGTTTTCACGTGAAGACGTGATCCTTGTTTTTATTTTACGTGATCACGTGAACACACCCCCACCCCCTTTGGGACCCACTATTAAATGTACCTGGTTATTATGTCTCTAAATACAGTTGTGTAACCCCCATCCCCCTTCCCTCTTCCCTCCCCCACCTCAAAAAATGAGAAAAAAAAGAGTCGGTACTGGTAGGTTGGTAGATATACTGTAGTGTTCGTTTGTTTTAATGGGAGCACATACACAATAACAAATATGTCTGTGATGGGAGGTAATGTATCTTCTACTATAGTACTGCCCAGGGTGCACGGCATCACGGGCAGGTGACATCATCACAATGGTTAAAAAAATAGGTATTGTACAATTAAAATCCTTAAAAACCTGTCTACGCAGACGAGCGCTGAACACGTCTACAGAGCAGGAATGCATTAGGTCCGTGGGTAATGCATTCCAGTCTTGAATAGTTCGAAAGTGTACGGGTTACCTAACAATCAGCGATATCCGAAAGTACTGCTCATAGTTAGTACGTAGCTGGATGAAGGCTGCGTCGTGTGTTCTTGTGCGTCCAGTTGATGGCATTACACACTCGGGGATGGATACTGGTATCATGTTGTTATAGGATTTGAAGAGCTTGTTCTTTCTTCTTTGCTGTAATGATGGCCGGTTGAGATTGTCAAGCATGACTGTTACACTTTCATATAGGGAATAGTTACCAGTAAAGAAGCGAGCTCCCTTGCGTTGTATCTTTTCTAGGATTTGAATGTCTTGTTTAAAATAGGGGTCCCAAACTGATGATGAGTATTCTAGGAAGATGAGAATGCACTTGTTTTTACTTCTTGACTGCATCCGTATAAATGTCTTCTAATTAAATTTAAAATCGTATTTGCTCTGCCTGTTATATTGCTGATGTGAGTCTTCCACGTTAAGTTTGATGTAAACTCGACACCAAGGTAGGGATGGTGCTGAACCTCTTCAAGATGTCGTAACTAGTTTTTAAGAAATTTCTTTCAGGGGCGTACCTGGGCATACGCACGTACGCACGCGTGTACGTACGTACAGGCTTTTAAAGAAGCAAACAAATAAAAAGGGCTAAAAATGCGAAAAATGCAATAAAAACTGAAGGTATAGAGACTATAGAGGGGTTAGGCACATTTGTGAATCCAAAACTCGATGGTGCGTTTACCTAAATTAGCCCCAGGAACGCCCCTGTCTAAGACTTTGTCTTGAGATTTTAAAAAGGTGACATTTGGCTGCGTTGAATCTCATTAGCCAGGTATTGGACCAATCTGTCAGGGTTTTCAGATCCTGCTGTAGTGGGTGTGCATCTTGGGTGCTGCTAATAGTCCGGTAGAATAGGCAGTCTAATAGCAAATAGTTTAGTTGAGGTAAGTGGTGAAACCCCGGTCCCGGTGTCGTTTACGTAGAGTAAGAACATTAGTGGCCTCAAACACAGTGCCCTGTGGTACTCCAGACCTCAAACACAGTGCCCTGTGGTACCCCAGACCTCAAACACAGTGCCCTGTGGTACTCCAGACCTCAAACACAGTGCCCTGTGGTACTCCAGACCTCAAACACAGTGCCCTGTGGTACTCCAGACCTCAAACACAGTGCCCTGTGGTACTCCAGACCTCAAACACAGTGCCCTGTGGTACTCCAGACCTCAAACACAGTGCCCTGTGGTACTCCAGACCTCAGACACAGTGCCCTGTGGTACTCCAGACCTCAGACACAGTGCCCTGTGGTACTCCAGACAGACACAGTGCCCTGTGGTACTCCAGACCTCAGACACAGTGCCCTGTGGTACTCCAGACAAACACAGTGCCCTGTGGTACTCCAGACAGGACGAGGATGACCCATCGAGTACAACTTTCTGCTCTCGGTGACAAAGCCATGACCCTTAGCCATGTGTTGGTGTTGCCCGTAATGCCATAGTAATCAAGCTTGATGGGGCACCGTGTCGAATGCCTTGCTGAAGTCAAGTATCAGCACGTCGGTGGTCTTCCTGTTGTCAAGCCTCCTCGATAAGTCTTCCATATGAATGCTATAGTCAAGCACTAGTATCAGTTCCTTCATTTAAAAAAAAGTTTTCAATAAGTATAACAAACAAAAAGCATATACAACCTGTTAATATGTACAGGACCCGTTTATCTACAGTCCATTATATGTATTGGGATATAACGGGACACACGACATATGTATTGGGATATAACGGGACACACGACATATGTATTGGGATATAACGGGACACATGACATACGTATTGGGATATAACGGGACACATGCCATACGTATTGGGATATAACGGGACACACGACATATGTTTTGGGATATAACGGGACACACGACATATATATTGGGATATAACGGGACACACGACATATGTATTGGGATATAACGGGACACATGACATATGTATTGGGATATAACGGGACACATGACATGTATTGGGATATAACGGGACACACGACATATGTATTGGGATATAACGGGACACACGACATATGTAAGGCATACCGTGGACCATGCATTTCTCAAACATTAAAAGTAGCACTTATTATTAGCTGCAAACACAAACCTTTTTATTAATATATCTGTAATATAAACCTGTACACACCTGTATTGTATGAGGTCGTAAAAATAACATCGATCTGTGTTGTAATAACAAAAATATGTCTATGATGGGAGGTAATGTATGATATAGTCAAGTTCTGGTATCAGAACAGGTTATGTCCCTTCCATACGTATAACAAACAAAAAGCATATACAACCTGTTAATATGTATTTGGGTATAGATAGATAGATTATTTTTCTCCAAGATGTAGGAGAGCATATACATACAAGCAAATTCGATGAATTGATATCCCCGCCGAATCATGTATTATCCTCGAGTGGAAGAAATGTGTTCTTTTTTTAATTAGTATAAATCATGACATTGAGCCTTTATAAATTCGAATATCTACTAGATATATAGGTATTTTCGAAATTCATCACCATAGTACATTTGAAAAAAGATGTACCATTTTAAGGCATTGACTTTTATAGTGGGACTGAAGGGTTGGACTGGGTGTAATAGTGTATAATATAGTAATAAATACATGAAATGTAGAATTGGATATCAATGCTTACTTTTTAATTACCTGGCCATGTGATATTTATCAGTCTGATTACTTCATTTCATTACTACTATCAGATGATCTTGTTATTTCAGTGGAGGGATGTATTTTGCTCAAGTTTGACTAGCTTTATTAATTAATATATCATTAATATAAACACTCAAAACAAGTTTGACATGTGAGCAGAGCCAAATTTGAACAAACTTGGTAGAGGACCATAAGCTGAGTATAAATACAAACTATTAAACTGTTGGCTCTTGTAGTTTCAGAGAAGAAGATTTTTTAAGTTTTTCCCTATAAAAGTCTATATGTAAAACATGTGACCTCTGCGGTGGGGTCAAATTTGACTGCAGGGTCACCATTCAAACAACCTTGGTAGAGGACCATAAGCTGGGTGTAAATAGTTTCATAGAAGAAGATTTTAAAGTTTTCCCCTAAATATAAGTCTATCTAAAACTGCGACCCCTGGGGCGGTGCCAAATTTGACCCAGGGTCACCATTTGAACAAAACCGGTAGCGGATCCATAAGCTGATAATAAATAAAAAAAATTAAACCTTTATCTAGTGTAGTTTCAGGGGAGATTTCTGAAGTTCTTCCCTATAACTCTATATAAAACTGATCCAAAAAGGGCCCCTAAGCTCCCCATTAAAAAATGAACCTTTGAATCAAGGTTGCTTATGAGAAAAAAATTAATATACAAATAAAAACATAAAAAACAAAACAAGAAACACACACAAAATAAAAAAAATAAATAAATAAAAATAACTCTATGTAAAACTGATCCACCAACGGCCCCTAAGCTCCCAATTAAGAAAATATGAACCCTTGAACCAAGGGTTATTATGAGAAAAAAAATCAAATTAAACAAAAAAAAATAATATAGATATAAATAGATACATAAATAAAAAAAAAAATAAAAAAAAAAAAAATCTATGTAAAACTGATCCAACAAGGGCCGATAAGCTCCCAATTAAAGGAAAAATGAACTGATGAACCAAGGTTTCTTCCGAGATTTTTTTTTTTTAAATTATTTTTTTTTAACAAGTTCCTTTTTTTTAAGGAAAAATGAACACATGAACCATTAAAAAAAAAAAGGATATAATTTAAAAAAAAAAGAAAGAAAAAAAGGAGAAAAATATGCCTTCAGTGAGATTTGAACCCACGACCTGAATAATTCAAGGGGACATTTATATCAATTTAAGGGCAATAACTCCGGAGTTACTAGGATGCTTGCCGCGTCACATCCCACTATTGGAATAAACATTATAATCAAGTTTAATGAAAATCAAACATTCGGTTATCAAGATATGGCTGTGGACGGACAGAAGTAAGCATTTTTTATCAATTAAAGGGCAATAACTTCGACTTTACTCTGGCGATTCCGGAAAAAAATAGCCTCGTGGCATCCCACTATCAGAATAAACATTAATACCAAGTGTAAATAAAATCCAACCTGCAGTTATGAATATATAGCTCCGGACGGACGGACAACGCCAACTTAAGATCCCTCCGCTTTCGACGGGGGATAATAATTATAGCATACAATACAAATCAAAAAATTAACTTAGGCAAACGTCAACATATATGTACATATATAGAACATCAAGCAATACATGTAGTGTTACTGAATAATGTTCTATCGGGCTCAATTAGTTTTGAGTACAGATCGAGTTTTAATAATACTATTTAAACAAACGATATATATTGATATGTATTACCATATGCATGACTCTTGCCAAAACGAAACACAAGATGACAAGCTGGTACAGTATACTCAGTTTAAAGTAGTATAACACTATTGAAAGTAATGAACATTACATTTTCTATTGTTTTGTACTTAACATCGCAATTATTTATATATCTATAAAACATAAATAGCATTCCCACCATGCAACACGTCATCCTAACAACGTCAGTTGCCTGTCGATTTAACAAAAAGCTTAACCATAATTGCATAACCCTTGTCGAAACGAAGCACTTATTATTATCTGTAAACACAAACCTTTTTATTAATATGTCTGTGCTATAAACCTGTACACACCTGTATTGTATGAGGTCGTAAAAATAACATCGATCCGTATTGTATGTGTAAAATGTATGTACATTTGATATAACGAAAAACAACTGTAAACCTGTTTGTATATATTATAAAATTTGGAGTTTGCAATGTTTCTTCATTATTCTACCATATGTTTAAATATATTATTGGGATAAAGTGACGGGATGCCGCGAATTTAAAATATTAAAAAAATGTTATTGCCATGTGTCTCTTTAACGGGCGTTTCCAACTTTAAGTCTCGACTTGTATCACTGATGTCAATGCCTCACTTCCGGTAGGCCTCACTGCCGGTAGGTGTACTTTGTAGTATTTTCTTACGGATAGCTGGAGGTATACAGTACTGATTCTAGCGATAAATAAGTCGCGGTCTGCCTCCACCACAAAACATCGACCGTCAAAGATAGCTTAATATATGCTGGAAAATAACGTTAAGCACCTTTCATCGCCCCAATACAAATACTGCAAATGCATGTAAATGCAAAATGCATGTAAACACTATCCAAACACGTGATGCTTCAAATCTTAATGGCTGTGCTGCAGACCTTGTTGTTGGTTTAACATTTTTCGAAAAGTCAAGACTGATAAAGTGCATACCTTTACTAGGTTGGTTTCTTCCCTCACTCATATGTGTGACTCCTATGAAAATACAAAATGCTTACACTATCCAAGCACGTGGTTCTTCGGTCAAATATTACTGAAATTGGAATTAATACCATCTGTCGTTTACACTGCAGATTATCCGACGGCAAAGAAAATCATTAAAAGGGTTGATGCACTATTTTCAAATACGATTGATTTAACAGGGCTCTGAAAAACTTCTCTCCTTTTTTGTCAAATGAGAGTACAGACTCTACTGTCTTTCAAAGCAAATTTAATGAAATTAAATCGAAATACAGTAACTTTCAGCATATATAGACAGATGGTTATAAGATGGAGATAATGTAGCTGCAGAGCTGTTGTTCACAAACACAGCATAAAAAGAATCTTTTCTGACTTCAAGCCCTGGGTAATATGAAACATGATAACACAGTTGTGCTTCAACTTATAGAAAAGTACAAATATCTTATAGATGATAATGTTATTATTTTCTGCTTGCTTCCAAGCCATGTAGGAATACGTGGTAATGCTAGAGCGGATAGCTAAAGCAGCATTAGGTTTACATCTAATATCAGATTACCTTATACTGATTTTAAAAGTTGTATTAACATATATATTCGTAACTCTTGGCAAGCCGCTTGGGACTTGTCAGTATTCAATTAAACCGTTACTCGGAGAATGGCGTTCTTCTAGTAGACCCATTCGTCGAGAAGTTGATCCTAGCCCGGTGCAGGATAGGGCATACACGTTATACTCATTTATATTTATTACAAGGTGAGTAATTACCAGAATGTATACCCTGCTTTGCACCGTTAACGGTCAAACACATCTTGTTGGAATGTGTAGACTTTGATCCTATGCGTCAAAGGTATTACAATGATAATACTATGAAAGAGTTTTGATACTATATATTTTAGTCTTGTTTTAGATTTCCTGAAAGAAGTATTGTACATCCCACGTCCTTTTTTTAACTTGTTATATCCTATATGTATTCAAACATTAGCTCGTTGTTGCCAATGAAGTTAACACCTAGCAAATCAATCCTGGTTTGAAGCAAGTAATTCCTTTAAAACATCAAATTTTATATAAGCTAGCATGAAATGAAAACAGCATTTACATATTGTATATTGATCGTAATGCTTTTACATGTATCACAATGATCAATGACTACGATATGCCACTGTCACATCATTGTATCTATCTTCAGTATTTTTGAAGTATTGCTCATATGACAATGCACATGTTATGTTGAACATTGTAAGGTTTACCCTCAATCCGCCCTAGACCTATTGACGAAGGTAATAACAATTCTTCTAAGATTAATTCTTCTTCCCAGGTATAAGTCATTATTTCACACCTCTAACCATTCTACATTACGTCAATGTTTTATCTCTGGAACCCGGCAGCACCAATTCGTATAGTCCAGTTAATTCTACTGAGGATGATGTTGTGTCCGCACATATCACTCGGTGCACTACTTTCAAGGCTGGTGTAAACGATAAGAAAAATAAACTGCCTACCATGTACTGGATTCCTAAATTACATAAAAATCCGTATAAGGCTCGCTTTATTTCTAATTCTAGTGCCTGCACCACACCAAACATCTCCAAACTTTTAACTTCTTGTCTTACTGCCGTTAAAGATCACGTTAAACTATATTGTGATAAAACTCTGGGATTAATTTATGTTGGTCTATAACCAATTCAGGAGACGTTCTTGATAACATTTTCGATAAAGGTCAAGTTACATCAATAAGTACTTATGACTTCTCTACACTATATACAACCTTACCACATCATCTTATTAAAGACAAGCTAATTTCTCTTATTCAAAAACCATTTGCTAGAGAAAATACTACATTATTGGCATGTAATAATATTAAAGCGTTTTTTACTAACGGCAGTTTAGACAATTATAATATGTGGGATTGCTATGGAGTTTGTGAAGCACTCATCTTCCTATTAGATGAAATTTTCGTCAGGTATGGTACCACCGTTTATAGACAAATTGTTGGTATCCCTATGGGTACGAACTGTGCACCACTTAATTATTGAAGATTTGTTTTTATTTTGCTATGAAAGAGATTTCATGTTGAGTCTTTCATCGGATACCCAGGCAAATGTTATTGAAGCTTTTAATGACACCTCTCGGTATCTGGATGACATACTGAACATTGACAACCCTTTCTTTCAAACTATGGTTGATAATATGTATCCTAAAGAACTTCAGCTTAATAAAGCTAGTATATCTGATAATAACGCTTCTTTTCTTGATTTAGATCTCTCGATTGAAAATGGTGAAATAATTATCAAAATCTATGACAAGAGAGATGATTTTAATTTTGACATTGTTAATTACCCCCACTTGGATGGGGATGTTGCCCGAGCAACTTCTTATTGGTTGTATGTGTCTCAACTTATTCGTTTTTCAAGAGCTTGTACTCGAGTTGAGGACTTTAATATTCGTAATCTTTGTATAAGTAACAAGCTAATCAATCAGGGTTACCGTTACCATAAACTTCGTAAAACCTTTGCAAAATGTTATTATCGTAACCCTGATCTTCTCTCCAAATATAAAAGTAATTAAGGACTCTTCTGCGACAAGGACTATCACAACCTGACTTCTATGGTGATAAGATTTATAAACTTCGTAAGATTCTTGGCCATGATCACTTTCATACTATCTTTATTAAACTTGTTAAAAAGTTTATCAAAAGAGGTTATGACTATCATTTTGCAACGTACTGCGTGCTTGGTGGTGGACCCTTTTACAGTTCGTCACTATGCTTACCTCTTTAATTGTACGATGACCGGACAGGCTGTGGACCCTATGATGACGTCTAACTAAATTTAGCCCATTGGGACGGTGGCGTTTGATGTTTGTCTATGATCTTTCCTGTCGTGCCCTTAATGGATTATTCTCTTGTTGCTCTGGCTTCTGTCATTGAGTACCTTCATTGTGACTTTCTAGGCTATTTTTTTTGTATTATATTTACACGAGCATATTTGTGTTTTACTTATATTGCATATTGATGCTGCCTTGTTGGTTAGAGATTACCTCATGGCGGGGATTTCTATATTTACACTGTCCTGTTTTAATGGGTTGACAGTAGGGTAAGTGTGAGGTTTGGTGCACACTAGAACCGGTTTAAACCCCCAGTGGCCTTTGTTGCCACTGACCGTCCCAAGGCGGTAGCCCTATTGCCAACCCTTTTGTGTTTGTGATGTCGTATGATTTTTTTATTACTTTTACCTTCTCGTTTGTCTGTTTGCATGTTTGTTTTTTGAGGTTGACTGTCGTCTTTGAATGCTGCTTTCCCTTTCCGATATTTTTATCTTTCTTTTTAACAACGTGACAATCCCATATGTTTCACTATTCTACTCAAAACAATTGCTTGGATACAACATATCTTTATTAGTATCATATTGTATTACATCTGGTATCTAGAGTCAGGCTTAAACGGAGCAGTCCAGCCCTGGAACAACCCGCGGAGCAGTCCAGCCCTGGAACAGCCAGTGGAGCAGTCCAGCCCTGGAACAGCCAGTGGAGCAGTCCAACACTGGAACAGCCGACCGTGCTTAATGGCCTCATTATTATGTCTGTGACCGTCCTGTCCTATTTAACACTTAGAAAGAGAAATAGATTCATTTCATGTATCTTTAATGGCGTTTTACACATGTAAAGTTATATATGACGGTATCTTTAATAGTATGACATAATGTAATCGATAAGTGGCATCTGTCTTAAAAATTAAAATGCTTCCGAAACACAGCAATAAATATATACGTTTTAATTTAAACACCCACACGGTTCGATATTTATATTTCTAAACAACTTGATCATAATCACACTGACACTAACACTTACAGATGTATGGAGACCACCACCCACCCATCCCATCCCGGAAAAATAAAATCCTCCCGCCTCCCCAACATACACACGTTTTAAAGCTAGGAGTTCAAAATCCCCATCACCGTCAAAAAACAACAACAACAGTATTAACATAATAATAATAATAATAAAAATGAAAATAAACGAACGAGGTAGGATAAAATGACCACCAATACGAAAGGCTATTTGTAAATGGGCAATCAGGTAGTTCTCTAGAGGGGTAATTCTATTTCAGTTTGTAATTAATAAACGTGTGTTTTTTTTATTTCATAATAATAGAATAACGAAATAGTACACCAAGAACGGAACACAATGATATAACTGATGCTTTATTAATTTTCAGTTTGTAATGTATCTGAATAGGGCTTGAAACTGGAAAAGAACGCGAATTTTGATTATTTTTTTTATATAAATCATATATTCACAAGTAGAACAAACACTATTTTTGAGATTAACCTAATTCAGGTCCAAGTACTTGAAACTTGTACCCGGTTTGTAGTATAAGTTTTATGGTACTCAAATCATTACATAACTATATGCATGTTTAGCACTTTTATTACATTTCTGTGGGTGAAAGATGGGGATTTCTCAGTGAAAGAATATTCATATTCGCTAAATAATAATAACTAACTCCAAACACAAAAATAAATAACTGTGATGTTGAGTTATGACGTCAATAAAGTGTTGCTGACGTCGACGTCATCCGCCGATAACGTTCAATAAGGCGAAATTCTGGTTAGAATTATACATAAACTGATTTAAAATGTAATAAATATATTATTTAACTGCTGGGTTCGATTATAGGGAAATCCTTCACTCGATGGTAGTCGTGTTATTTTTCACTTCTATTCTAAAGGCATTATATCTTATAAATAAATCCGTTTGTGCTTTAAATATTTAAATAAGAACTTCTTGTAGGGGCCTAGTAATTCAACTTCTGAAAATATAAAATTAAAATTCTCCCCCACCCCTTCATTTTTAAGGAAAGATGAAAAAAGAACATTCTCTCAAATACCAAAACCGTGTAGGATAAAATACCCCTACAAAAACACTGCGGCAGACATATTCTCTAAAAATGCAGTTACATTACAAAAGCTTCTTATATATGACGATAATAACCTAATAACAAATATTAATATGTCTGTGATATTAAAGGGACATACTGCAATCTTGATCTTTTAGACTATCCAAGTTCCGTTAGATTTTCTACTAATTTTCATATTTGAAAACTATTTTCAAATATTTTGTTCGTTTGAATAGTTCAAAGCAAATTATTGTTTACATATTACTAATTCTTGAATAAATTGGATGAGTACTATAATACGAGTATGTTTAAACCTATGGTAGAATAACGACGAACAATTGGAAACTCAAAACTTTATTTAATTATATTCAAGCAGTTTCAAAGTCAAACTAGTATTGAATAAATCAATCAATCAAACATTTTCATTTTGTTAATTTCGCCCATTGTTTTCTCGTTTAGGGCGACGCGTTTTGTTAGAAACTGGGACCACACGCCGCTGGCCATGGATTGGTATACAACCTCATTTAAGTTTTCAAAATCACCGTCATATGCATACTGTCTTCAGGATGGCTCCAATTTCTGTACATATGAGCAGAACTCAATATTTAAAATGTCAGTCTTCCAACGATAAAAATGTAATAAGAATGTTTTACTTGAACATCGATATTTGGATGCCGTGATTTCTATAGAAACATTTTCTTCATTTTGACTCTTCTATTTTTAACATAATCCTTCGATACACACATTTCGATTTCCGCATCTAATCGCATCTAATCTATTAAATAGAACATTTTTTGCTTTCAAGGGACACATGACAAACTTGACATAAATAAAAACTCACGGACGGTCCCGTTAGTTTTCTTCCTTAACTTTTATTTGTTCAATCATTAATATTAATTATTAGCATAGCTCAAATCTAATTATTTTAAAATATTACTAATTATATATTATATTGCACTAATAATATATTATATTGCACTAATAATATATAAATATTATATTGCACTAATAATATATTATATTGCATTAATAATATATTATATTGCACTAATAATATATTATATTGCACTAATAATATATTATATTGCACTAATAATACATTATATTGCACTAATAATATATTTGAAAATCTGGTAGAATAACAAAGACATTTGTAATCTCAAATTATTATTTAGTTATATGCAAGAAATGTTGAAGTCAAAATGATACAGGATTAATAATTTGTGGCGCTAATTTTAATGCTTGATTTTAAACTCAAGACCGCCATGTGTACCTTTAAAGGAACACACGGCAATCTTGATTTTTCGCGGCGTCCCGTTAGTTTTTCTTCATAACATGCATTATTTAAACCATTAATGTTAATTATAGGATTAGTATAAAGCAATTTGCTTTTGTGTATTACTGAATTTTGATAATATTGCACCAATAATATATTTTAACATTAATTTTGGTAAAATAACGATGAAAATTGGAAACTCAAAATTGTATTTAATGATGTTCAAAATGCAGGTCAAAATGTCACTGAATTAATAAATCGAGAAGCTAATTTTGATGTTTGATAACAACTTTAAGATTGCCATGTGTCCCTTTATGTAAATGGATACATTCTGAAAATGTTAACATGTTTTTTATTATAATCGCTACATGCAGTAATGTTATTATAAGAACCAACTCAGCGCCTCTATTATAATGTTCGCCACATTATTATGACCTCCCCAAAAATAAAACCGCTAAAGTGGAACATTATTATAATTATAATAATCACACACAAATAAGAAATCTCGCGAGAAGCCAGTTATAGCAATGTTTTTTTCCGTTGTATTTTTCCAAGTTACTCCAGGGAATAGAGGAGAATGCCACGTAAGCTTCCTGCAACCCGCCCCTCGCCCCCCCCCCCACACCCACCCCAACACTCACACACACACATACATTTCTTATAACTTCCTGTTCACCCGCATCCCTTAAGCTTCCTGCTCCCCACTCCCCCACACACACGCACATTTCTGCTCTTAAACCTCCTGTCCACCCGCATCCCTTAAGCTTCCTGCTCCCCACTCCCCCCACACACATATTTTCTCTTAAACCTTCTGCCCATCCGCATCCTTTAAGCTTCCTGCCCCCCCCCCCCCCCCCACCCCACACCACCCCAACACTCACACACACACACTTATATTTCTTCTCTTATAACTTCCTGTTCTCCCGCATCCCTTAAGCTTCCTGCTCCCCACTCCCACACACACACGTACATTTGTTCTCTTAAACCTCCTGTCCACCCGCATCCCTTAAGCGTCCTGCTCCCGACTCCCCCACACACACATTTCTTCTCTTAAACCTTCTGCCCATCCGCATCCTTTAAGCTTCCTCCCCCCCCCCCCCCCCCCCTCAAACACACACATTTCTTCTCTTAAACCTCCTGCCCACGCGCATCCCTTAAGCTTCCTGCTCCCCAATCCCTGGGTAATGCATTGTAAAACTTAGAAAAAACGTTTGATAGTGTAAAAGAAAATTTACATATACTAATGAAATAAGACAGATGTAAAAAAATAAATCGAAGAGTAATTCAAACTTGACCATCGCCTATAACTACATGTATATAACGTTGTTTTTTTCTCGAATTTTCGGCCTCCTGTTCTGTTTCAGTTTTTTATATTTAGGAAATAGAACATCATTTACGGTGAATTATCGTGTAGTATATAACGTTTTTTTTGTCTCGAATTTTCGGCCTCCTGGTCTTTTTTTTTTATATTATATAATAATATAACTCCTGGTCAGTATCAGGAATGACAGATACAGTCATAACACTGGGACTTTTATTAAACGTGTTAAACATAAACTTAAAATGTTATGTCGAAATATACTTATATATCCACCCACTCTCCCCTGTGTGTTTTTTCCCCTGATTCAACAATTCAGTCATACCATTATAACATGTTTATTGCTTAACACAAGGCTGATTACAGGTCTACGAGTGAAAACATTTGCTAACATGTTATACATGTAAATGCAATCCAATGAAACTTGTCACAGTTTGTCTCAACAAATCAAGTTTTTTTTATTATTGGAAGTTCGGCAGTTTAACCGTACGCTCTTTATTTTACAACTGGCAAGTTGGTAATTAATCTAAGGTTTCCTATCCATATATTATCCAAATTCTTTATACCGGAAGGTCGAGTGGAAAAAATGTAATAATGAATGAATTTGTGAAAATATGTCATTAACATGATTACAATGCCGTTAAGGGTTCATGGGTCCATTGTCTTTTAGCCATGACAGGGTTATCAACTTGACAGATCAATAACACTTCCCAAGCAGTAACCGGATCCATTTTGTACAACAAATGAGACTAATGGGCCTTCTTGGGCATTGTTAACGTTTATCAAATCAGTAACACTTGCTATTGTGACAATTTTAAAACAAAACATTTAAAAAATGACGACAAGAGCGAACTACAGTCACTACGATTATACCGTGTAAAAGGCAATTGTGTGACCAGATTGTTAGCTATCTAAATCCGGAAAAAAATCGGACCCTTGCCGGAAATCAATCACATGTTGTTTTTCCATATATTTCCACAATCATCAGGACTATTAATAGTTGGTTCCTATATAATGGATACTTACGTTCGATATCGTAAAAGCAAAAAAGACCAACGACCTAACCAAGTCGACTACCAGCAGCAGAAAAAAGTAAGCATTTAAACATTTTACAAAATTAAAGAAACTAACCCGCCAAATAACGGCAAAATTCCACTGCAAAACCGTTTATCAAAACTCTGTCCAGGTGTTCAGGTCATACAATAATGTATATGTGCCGATAAAAAGTATAGGTTTATATTACCATTCCTTAAAACACCCGTGATTGCATATGCTTAGAATGAATTATGAGTTGGTAACTCTTAATTCGACGATCCAGTTATGGAGTTGGCCTGGCTGGTTAAATCTATTTAAAGCGTGTTTTTAGAGTTTGGATTCTCAAAATATGTAAGTTATATATACAACCTTGTCAATAGTTTCACGAACGAGGTTCATACATTGTAAAAGTTGGCTGTTGTTGGCGGGATAGCTACTTTAATTGCAGTTCCCTGTTTATATTTGTACCCACATATTAAAACTCAAAAGACAGGTGTAAACATGAAGTGAATATTTGCATTTTTCTCCCCTATCTATTTTGTAATATATGGACATTTCTTCCAAACATAAGTATATACAAAGAAGTGATATGCGAATTATTTTTTCTCTTTTTTTTGGTGAGTTCGAATATACATTTTTATACAATCTTGATACTAACATTAGTTAACATTTGCATCTAAACAATAAGACGTTTATCCCCTAGTTATGATCACTTCTTCCTTTGGTGAGCTCGATGATTAAGCCATCTTTTTTTTGTGGTTTTCATTTTATTCATTTATTTCTTTTAGGTAAAACTATATCCAAAATGCTCGTTATCTCTCGACTTTGGGTTCTGGAACTACTGTCATGGATGACCTTACCAGCCTTAGTGTATTGTAACGGTCATCTCAGTCGGAACTGCCGAGAACCAACTTGGATAAACACATTCCAGTTTAATACTGCTACGCATGAATCTTTCTTCATGATCAATCCTGATCCACAAACAAATGACGTCAGGTATTTCACAAGAATCACACGTACGCCACTTACAGATGCCAGTCAAAGACACTGTGTGCATTCAGCTAACAACACAGTCTCTCGTTCGGGAAACTTTCAAACAACCTGTCCGTGGCATTATGTGTTGAACACTGACCAGAACAGACGACCAGCAGACCTGGTGGAAGCCAAATGCAACTGTAATAGAAACAAGACATGCGTTAATGGCCCGCCTAATTCCAGATGCATACCGGTAATATATCATATACGAGTTCTGCGCAAAAGCGGAAGTGACGGTGGCGTATGCACATACAGACTTACAACCGAGCCTCTCGTTGTCGGTTGCACGTGCGGTATTCCAGTGGAAAGCGATTTAGCGTTAAATATACATGGATCCGACACTGTGAAAATGGAGCCGTAAATACCAGTGACTTTATTAAACTAAAGAAGCGTGATTCTGTCAATTTAGAAACTGTTAAAGATACTTTGTTATGCAAAATATTTGTCGGTGCTATAGTTAAACTCGTGATTATTTGTTATATTTGTTATACTTTATGACTTTGAATTGTTTCATAATTCGAGTGTCAACTGCAATACACAATTATGCATATAGTTTTTGCACATATGCACTTTGTATCTGTCAGTTTCCATTCCTGAGCCTGAAGTTTTCATTTCGAAGTTAGTTTCTTTAAAGTACACGTTCAGCTCCTGTTTCATCAGTTAGTTACATGGTGTTGGGGTCGTGGGGTCTGTTGGGGTCGTGGACCCCACGCCCCCTCCTCTAGCTGCCACAGCCACGTGGTTAGAGCAATCTAATGTCGTGCGCTTGTTTCAGCCAAACGTTTTTCAGCATTTACATGAGAAATGTTATTACATAAATTATTTTTATTTATTATTTTTTATCAATACGTACATAAAACTCATATATCTTATTAGGACCGGATATGTTTGTGGTAAATAAAAATACGTTAGTAAATAATATATATGCGCATATGTATTATATCGTTCAAATTAAACATATAATTAAAAACATGTTCAAAATTTTATTTTCGTAATCTTGATCTTCTTTCAAAATATAAAAGTAATTTAAGAACTATTCTGCAACAAATACAACCTGACTTCTATGGTTTCGTGATTTACAAACTTCGTAAGATCCTTGGTCATGATCACTTTCATACTATTTTTTTTAAATTTAGGTTGATCAAAACAGATTATTACCCTATAATTTTGCAACGCAATGCATGCTTGGTGGTGGAGCCATTTACAGTTCGCCACTACGCTTTCCTCTATAATTGTGCGATGACCAGACAGGTTGTGGACCCTATGATGACATCTACCAAAAACCCAAAAGGACGGTGACGTTTGATGGTTGTTTGCAATCTCGTCTTGTCGTGTCCTTAGTTCGTACTTATCGGGTAAAAGTTGTTTAGGAAAAACGTCGAATGTTGCCAAACTCGTTCACAAATTCCTTCCATCATAATAACTTAAACGTAGTTCCTTTCTAGAAGTTTTTACAAAGGCGAGTTTTATAAACGTTATAATCGAGTCTATAACTCGCTGTTTTTCCCCAACAACAATAATCTTGTGATATCTTATGATGCATACAAATGACCTAGTGGGGGTTAATCTACCGAGATGAGCATGTATTTCTAAAGAAGGTATACATTTCATCTGGTTTAGGAATGCCACGGTATTTATGAGCAGTATTTCTTCAACTGCATTTTATAATATCACCTTATTCGGATGGAATTAATTGTGAAATAATTACAATAACGAATGTGTTGTTTGTATATGGAACAAGAAAGGAATATGTGGATTACTATATGATTATATAGTTTTAAATCAATATGAACTGAAATGCGTATCCAGGAACATAAATATAGCTTTATGGAATTTTGGATTTCTTAAATAAATAAGCTCTAAAAACTCATTTTTGACGTAATTTTGGATTGAGAGATTACAAAATGAAATATGTTCTGATATAAAAACATAGATTAATATCTACTGCTAAGTGAATAAGCTAGCAATCAAATACCGCCAGCAGCATCATTAGCAGCAGCAGCATCAATAGCAGTTATTGTATTGGAATAGCTTTCTATAAACCACTGTTTATTTAAAAAAAATTATACAAGAAATTGCGTGATGTATATGTTAGAGTGTAACATTCATGTTTGTTTTAATGTAATCTATTTTGATGATTTTGAAGTATTGAGTCGTTAAATGAAATGTAAAGTTGAAATAAATCTTCATGTGAACAAGTGAAATTAACAATTAACGTAGTTTGAATAATATCTTAGATCTTCAGAAACATACTCATTTTAACTTGAGAATGTCGCAAAGAATATATAGACTACACTTAAGCCGGTACTTTGGGCATGAGAGGTGTTGCCTATTACTCTACTTCTCATGAACAGACTCAGTAAAACCGAATATGCTACCTTATTCTCCTGGTTGTTTGTGTTGCTTCCAAATGAACTCGATTTTCAGTATATATTAAGTTATTCTTCACCGATCGTTATAAAACGTTGTATAGGTAATAATCGAGTTGATTGATTTAAACATCGAGATTGGCGTACCCCATCGAGGTGTTTAAATCAACAACGAGATGAGACCGTATTCTTTTTGTTTTGTAGCATGTCCATTTCAGCTGTCTGTCATACTCTAACTTCCAATAACCGGTAGTTAGAGTACACCATTTGTTTTGATAGATGTTATTTTCAATTAAACGATTTACATCTGTGCAAATACAAAGGAAATTTCAGTGACCATGCTATAGACGTGTATATTTTGGGATTGTTTAGGTAAGAGACAGTGTGTCAAAGGTCAAGTAACTCAAGTAACCTAAATATGAGTAAATGAGCTCGTTTCATTAGCTTAACTGTAATTTTAACTGTTAGGCAAGAAAAAGAACATTCACAGAGCAAAGTCAACCAAAAATACGCATTTATAGCGAACACTAATCACAAGCACAAATAGTACTAATGTATGCCGCACCACGAACACAAAATGATTGACAATAGGGGTACCCATTGGAACGGTCACTGACAAAATATGCCAATATGGCCAAGTAGATATAAAAAATCGAATACGAAAAGTAGCATTCAAGGACGACAGTCAACCACAAACACACACAGAAACAAAGAACAACATTAAATATGAATATAAAGCAGGATAAAACATACAAACACAAAAGGGTTGACAATAGGGCTACCGCCTTGGAACGGTCAGTGGCAAAAAATGCCGTTGGGGGTTTAAACCAGGTTCTATGGTGCACCAAACCTCACTCTTACCCCATTGTCATCCCAATAAACGGGACAGTGTAAATAAAGATATCCCCGCCAGGATATACATGTTCTAAAGTATACCGAAGCGGGACAGTGTAAAGAAACAAGTAGTTCACAGGCTAAGTCCTCAGTTGTACGTGACATATTTTCATCTAACTTTGCAAGTATGATCTCTTTTCGGGTTCTTCAGATGCCTTTTGATTTCAAATCCCTAGCTTGAATTTCTCAAGTTTTAATGAAATCTGTTCATGAAACTTCTATGACTCAATGTGCCAAGATTTGTTTTTATATAGCAATAGGCTAAGGTTAACAATAACACGGAACTTTTACTGATCCTCGTATATATACTGAAACGAAAAAGAAACGCAACTCGGGTATTTCCTCTATATATTGTATATACTGCAGACTTAAGTCCACATAATATTCCAAAGAAATCCTAAGATGTTTTGTAAAAAAAAAAGTTGCAGTTAATTAGGAAAAGGACACCACTGTGATGTTGTAGACGTTTTAATCACACTACACCGTATAACAAGAAATTCATAAGCGTTGAAGTTCCTCTTTGAAAAACTGAGCCAGTTCAGTACTATATTTAAAATAAAGAGTTTGCAAAATTTTGCATCCGAAGTTTGCTCACATGCTTGAGCCAAATGCGTACTCTGACAATAATGAAACTTTGAAGGAATACAATTTGCTGTATTATGTGTTGTTTTAGTATATTTTTCCGAAAGAAAGGTCTTACGTAGCCATGTACCATATAGTACATACAATATATTGCGGAAATTCTCGTGTTGTGTTTCTTTTGCGTTTCAATATATATTCAGGTGGAAAGCAATTATAACTTGTTCATGCTGTTATCAGTGGTAACTCGGCTGTTATCAGTGGTAACACATGCTGTTATCAGTGGTAACTCATGCTGTTACCAGTGGTAACACATGCTTTTATCATTGGTAACTCGGCTGTTATCAGTGTTAACTGTTATCAGTGGTAACGCATGCTGTTATCAGTGGTAACACATGCTGTTATCATTGGTAACTCGGCTGTTTTCAGTGGTAACACATGCTGTTATCGGTGGTAACTCATGCTGTTATCAGTGGTAACTCATGCTGTTATCATTGGCAACTCGGCTGTTATCAGTGTTAACTGTTATCAGTGGTAACACATGCTGTTATTAGTGGTAACTCGGCTTAAAAATACATTTTCTTATCTCTACATATTCTGTGATGGACTAAAACCACTGGGGATACATTTGAATTTTATATCAGACAGCAAAATATATCTTTTGGAAATATAATTGTTAAGCAATGTATCATTTCATATTTGACAGAACAAATATCCATACATTCAAGCACAGTTATGCCAAATTTCAATTAAATCAATGAGGTAAGGATATCGATGTTTTCTTATTTTCTCTTCACTAGACAATGCGGTGTATAGTAATAAAGCAGACAATTTCATTTCCTCAGTTTTGTAGTATGACGACGGTCTTTAACATTGAAAACTGTCTTTGCATGAATCAAAACGTTCCATGCAAAATCCATGACAGATGCCACAACTTAAATAAGAATGTCTGTTCCAGTATAATTCTGCAGAAAACAACAACAACACGATACCTTTAGATCATAGTTTTACCTTAAATGAATCGGGTTGTGGCAATGTCTCTAGTCCGCATTTTACGTTTTTTTCATTGGATGAACACGTGACGTTGTTTTCAAAAGCAAACTGTAACGTTTGCTGTTCGCCTTCAATCCTAAATCACCACTAAATATTTTCCCTACCCCCAAAAATAGGATATTGTGAACATTTTTAGAAGTGTTTAACTTGTAAAATATTATTAATATACATAAAAACACTGACTTTGTAGCATAGGGCTGTTATGTTTTGTACCCTTTCACCGTTAATACTATTGTTGCCATCTTCTTGGTGGCTTTCTATATTTCTGTTGATATATATACAAATATACAAGATCATCTCTGAGTTAAAGTTATATCGCTTATTAATTAACGCTGTCCATTTTTAAAAAATACTATGGCAACGTTTCCTCTTTTTTAAACCGTTCCATTTTATTAGAATAGCGGCAGGATAGAGTGAGGTTTGATGCACATTACAACCTTTATTAAATACCCGGCGGCACTTTTTGCCACTGACCGTTCCAAGAGGAAACGCCTTGTCCATGTACTTGCTGTTTAAAATATGTATTTTCCTGTATGACCTTTGCATCTACAAAATAAGCTGTATATCTATGAAACAGACTGATAACTAAAAATACTTTACCTCTCAAAATCGGTTATGAAATAAAAAATCAGCGTGCGAAAATTGTTTTTGATGGCGCATTTTCAATGCAAAATTCTGTTGCATCAAAAATTAGACGAAAACAATAATTTCCGATTTCTTATCGAAACATGGTTTTAATGGGTTGGACAAACTTAAATCAAGACACCTTGAAAGTTGTATAGCAAACTATTGAGGTTAACTGAAGTTAGTTGAGATTTAGTAATTTTCTGCTGTCCCAGTAACAAGAAATTTACATGTGAAAATGTCACGGTCCCATCAAAAATGTATTTTGGATATAAATCGATTTTCAAAACTAAGATATTTTTTATTTTTCACTGAATATATCAACTATATAATTGATGTAAGTTTTAAATTACTCAGTCATGTTATTGATGATAAACTTTTGGCTGAAGCAAGCGCCCCGAACAATAGGCACTAGTGTATAGCTTTTGCTTGTAACATTCGATTTTATTAATAGATAATAACACAATTATTCCATTTGTTTTACATGCAAAGTATCATCAAAGTATAAGCCATACACGAATTATTAAACTAGTTCGGTTATACATATTTTACAAATTAAACATCATTAATTTGTGGTAATGATGCCCTAAACTTAAACAATGTTATATTCATATTATTTATATCCTGTCACGTTCCAACCAAATCTGCAAAGGACCTTTCCAGTTTAATTTTAGCGTGTGTTGCAACCATATTTGCTGCTTACGCCAGGGTTTGTTTAAAACATTAAACCATTATTCATACGTGGTATTAATATACTATCTTTGATTGCCTTTTTGTAATTGTATCCTCATTGATACCAATCTAACTGCGTGCCAATTTGCTAATTCTGTGGTGTGGACCTTAATTAGAGATTTATTGTGACTATACTGACTTCAGGACAAAAGAAGTTGAAGGTGTGTTAATAAGTCAAGAGGTATGATTTGCTGGTTTAAAGAATATTTACTGACACAAACACCTAACTAACGACGAACTCGCGTTAAGGGGAGATATAAAAGCCGACTTAAATTTCTGATGGACTACCAAGTTATTGCGGTTCATTCGAAATCAAAAGACATAATAGAGATAAACTATCATGCAGGTCATACTCACACGCCATGTGTTGTCTATCAAACAATTATATGACATTATGCAGGTCATACTGTCACGCCATTTGTCTAATTAAATTATGACTTCAAAAAGGCAGTAGAGGCCATATCTCATGTAATATAATGTAGACACGTTGCTTTAGAAACCAGCCAATAAGAACCATTTTTATTGCGCCTACCAATGTTAATTAATTGCAAATATAATTGGGCAATACTATTATATAAGTATAATATTGACAACCCGGACGACCATGCTTTGATGATGTTATGATTGTAAAATGATACATACAATATTTTAGGCACTTTAAAACAATAGAGCCAGGAAGTTGTAGAAATCCTGCTGTAAAATTAGAAATATGACAAAATGGAAAAAAATCCGAGCAAATCACTATATATTGCATCTATTTCCAACGTTTAAAATCAAAAACAACAACTCGTATTGGAGTGAATAACGTAAAAATAAATTTAACACCGAAAAAAACACTATTTTTGATAAAGACAACAGTGTTCAGAGGTCTTCAATGGAAAAAGTATATTTGATGATGATTGCAGTTGGTTTAACGTGTTTAATGGTATTTATTATATTTTTCAATAATTTGTAAAATTAAAACGCTTAATAACTTGTATGATTACAAATAACAGCAAAACAAATTGTGCCTTTTAAATAAAGCATTTTGTTTCTAGAACTATTCTGAGTTTAAAGTATATGTACACGTATTATAGAAATTGTTTGACGAACTTATTTACAACGTGCATCGTGTTAGTATACTTGGGGGCTCATACCATGCTTGATATATGTTCATCCAAAGTTTGTAAAAAAACACGAAATTACTTCTACATCATGTTTCTTAGCTTTTTAAATACTGATAAAGGAGATCATTTGGAAGCAACAAACGCAACCAAGAGGATAAAGCAGCAGATTCGGTTTTATTGTGTCTGTTCATGAGAGGTAATGTAAGAAGCAACACCTCTCACGCCCCTAGTAGAGGCTTAAGCCGTATTCTACTTCAAAACCACTTATATCGGGCAAGGACCAGTAAAATAAATTAAGCCCAAACTAATTCAACTTTAGAATTTTATTTTTTTTAAACTAACGAAATTTGGGAAAATGAAACAACTCATCTTGTATTTTAAAATATTTTAAACATTTCAAGCTTTTATTCTTATTCCTCTCAAAACGCGTTCTGAATTGTTCGGCTGCTTTCTAAAAAATACATTTTAGTTTTTTTTTTATTATAGGCAATCATTTTCTTCTATGTGGCTTTGAAGCAGAATAACGCTTAAGCCGGTGCTAGGGGACATGAGAGATGTTGCGCTTTATATTACAATAAAACTGAGTCTGCTATTTTTCTCTCTTGTTTGTGTTTGATGCTTCCAAGGATCCCCTTTTCAGTATTTATTCAAGCTTGCCATTTTCCCGTACTTGTTTTTACAAAAATCCGACCATTTTCTTTAAATGTACTATACTAATCAAACGAAATAATTTAGTTATTTTTTTATTGTTTTAGATGGAATGCATTCACTGTGTTCCTCATAACTTGACAAAACGATCACATACGACATGCAGAGAGCCAGACACCCTTGGACATATGAACTTTCAGGATTATATTGACATCCTCGAAACACAGAGTATGAGTTCCGCACTCGGGTGGAGACCAACTGCAGAAGAGAGTGTCGGCAGTATCCCTAACGAATACATGCATATAGTATTTAGACACGTGAGAGGACCACGTATCTGCAATGCCGATGGTCAGAGCACACTAAGACACACTGGTAGACGCCATCAACATAACACGGATTTGTCGTCCACAATGTCATCATATCAATTGTCAGTATGTCCCTGGAAATATGAGAAAAACATTGATTCGAACCGAAAACCGAAAGTGTTGCAGGAAGCAAAATGCGCATGCCCAAAGCCAAGCGATGAATTTCCGGATCTTATGTGCGAAAATATTGTGCAATATGTTCGTGTTTTTAGAAGAAATGGATGTGTTGACGGTGTTTATGAATACACCAGAGTGTGGGAACCGGTTTCTGTAGCCTGTGTAGCAATTAGGCCACCGAATGAACATTCTATACACCACACTCATCCGAGGATGCAGGAAAAGTAAACACAGTCATAGATTTAAGCTCCTTATGAAAATCCAGGTTATGTGAGCTATCAAGGACAGATTCCCAATCTCTTTGTTAACAGTAGTCAACACTTGATCTCGTGCTTTTTCTTATGCTTGTTTGTTATTACCGTTGTTGATGTGTGCTTGATTATGTGGAGATTATTTATCAAAAGTTGTTAAATGTAATACAAATATTACTGGTTTACAAGATTAAGGGCGTTAACATGTATATTTTAATACAGTTGAGTTATATGAGAGCTCACTGTGGTGCTAAGAACCTTTACAATCATTAAGATGAAAGAAAATGTATTCATATACAGATTAATACTGTAATTATTTTAAATCATTTGAATGCGGTTTCCAACTTTATGTCTAATAATGGTTCAGATATTTCTAAGGCTTCTCTTTGGCGTTGGATCCTTTTTCGTGTTATAAGCTAAATTATACATATATAGAGTTTACCGGTATTTTAAGACATTTGTCATTTTCATATTTGTCATTTGACATTTTCAACATATCCAACATGCTGTTCAACTTGAATTGTTCATTTACTTGGTTTGGCACAAGTGCAAGGTATTTTATTCCAAACACCTCGTGCACTTTGTTGGCAAATATGTGGGAAATAGTTAGGCCTACTCTGCTGTATGGTTAAAACTAGCTTTTTCCGAATGACTGTTATGTGCATATTGAATAAGCCAATGTTCAGAGCCAAGTATAAAATGCAAGTAAAATGCATTTTTTGTTTTATTATATCAATTCCTTACAATAGAATCTATAACTTATATACAAGTTTATATGCATATATAGATTAGGTTATATATAAATAATGTTTTTAGGATATTTTATACATATATTGATATTTTTGAAAGATGTTATGTTTACATTGTTATACAACATATTTCCTCTTACAACATTGTTAAAAAAGATAAACAAATTATCATATCATTTACATATTTCTATGCCGTATTTTTTTCAATAAAATGTGTTACATTTGTACAGTTTCTGTGGTTTTCTTAAAGATATATGTGCCGATTAAAAGTATATTTTTCACGGGTTCTTAAACTACCCATGATTGAAAATGCGTTAAATGAAGTGAGAGTTGGTAACTCTTAATTCGACACTCCAGTTTTGGGGTTTACTTGGCTGGTTAAAGCCGTTTATATTGTGTCTGTAGAGGCTGGATTTTCAACATATCCAAGTGCGGAGTTTAACTACAGTGATAATAGGATAGTTAGTATAATGACGTGATCTGGAAGCTTATAATCTCAATGTGACTTCTTGCAACTTGCAAATATATATATAGTATAGTCGAGATATAGAGAAATGTATGTTCGGGGTCAATGATAAAATGACTTAGATATGGCCAATAATAATACTACAAAGTCTTTTATAAACAAAGTGGGTGATAAAATTAAAGCAACTATAATGTGAACATACTTATAAAGGTTATCGAAAGTCATCTCGTTTCAATGAAAAAAATTTGGAAAGTTTTTTTGTTTTAGAATAACAATCGTTTGAGAACACATTTCAACGTTTTTTAACAATGACAGAATGGGCCATTCTTGTCAATGACAAGCATTATATTTGTTCAAAGCAATACGTTTGTATTATGAAATATGCTGTTGTTAATATATGGACTCTAACGGTACCAGTCGGCATATAATAAGTTCATACATTAAAGGTATTGTCAACTGGTGCGTTAGCTGTTTGGTTAAGTATATATACCTTGTCGTCAGTAGGTCTAGAAACGGTTTACATCTGTTGCAACATTTCACTGGAAGACGGGATAGTTACTTTAATGATTGGTTGTGTGTAATATGGCGTTTCGGAATAGTTTAGCTTGCCTCCAAAATCTGTACACTGTTGCTATAAGGCTATAAAACACTTGGCAAATATAGTAATACTTGACAAATATAGTAACACTTGGCAAATATAGTAACACTAAGACATTACGTTACTATTTCTAAAACATACATTACTTTTGTTTAAGTAGTGTGAGAAAACGTAATAAGACAAAAAAATCAATTTTATATAAATCAAATGTCATGGTCCTACCACGGTCTTAAAATGTAAGAGAAAATAATAGACATATATTAGATCTACTCTGAATATTTATTTTTTTATTTTTAAGAAACATCAAAAACATTTCTACTATTTCCAATATCATTTATATTTGCAAGAAGTCCCATTGGGACTATAAGCTTCCAGAACACGTCATTCTACTAACTGTCCTATGATCTCTGTAGGCAATCTCCGCACTATTGATATTGAGATGAATCCCTTAACAGCACTAGTTTTGCGTCGTTTCCTATTCAGTTTGCATATCAGGTGGGAAGCAGCGTGGTTTTTAGCTCCGCCGTCCACTTATCATAGCAACACATGACAACGGAAAGTAGTACGTCATTTTCCGTCAACGTAAAAAAAAAATGAAACGGCCGCCATTTTCTTTTTTTAAACGCGTAATCTGGAAGATTGTAATAAGTTTACATGATTAAAATTTCAGTTCCCCTTTAAGTTTCGTGTGAGCTTGTGAACGTCGGGGTTATTAATACGACAACGCTTTCTGCCGGGGATCGTGGGTTTATTAAGGGTAGATTCGACAATATACGACATAAACCTAAAACAATACAAAACGAATACTTAATATACAAGACTCGGAACATAGACAAACGAGACAAATACGATACAAAACCCACGCGGCGGTATTTCATCATTTTAAACATAATATATATACAAACAATGTCTTACCAGACTCGAAGTAGAGATTGTAGTATCTTAGAATGGTTTCTTTCACTCGCGTGAAAGAACAACTTTAAATACAATTACATGTATCGCCACAATACCATTTGTAAGGTGTTGTTTGTCAGTCAGTCAGAGGAGAAGTGCGGAGAGTTGATTAGTTTGGCGGGAATTGGTGTTAGGACCCAGCATGCAATATAATCGCTCACTCACTCAATCGCTCATGACGAGTATATATTTATCAACATACACAGACTGGACATTATAAGCCAGTAAAGGTAAACATTGGAACAGACTATAAATACTACGCTATAACTCTGTTCCGGTACATTAGGTTAACATCCACCAATACTACAATACTAATACTGCAAGGCAAAATACAAGACCTGGGTCACATTCGTCATCTTCAGCTGTATTGACTTTTAGATGCTTTACTGCGCGAGCAATTGCGAGATTCACCCATTTAAAATTTCGAAGTGAGGGGAAATAACTCGTAAGAGATGCCATTGTTAAAATGCGTTTAAAAATGGCAACACTTGTGTTCTTTTCTAATGAAATACAAGGAGATACTAAAAATATGTTGTTTAAGCTTATATAGTACATGACGTGTACTACATGTTACGAACATCATGGTATTTCTTTATCAAAATTACACGCTAAAACGATAAAAATGTTGACTCGGCACTGTCGGTCAAAAAATATAACGAGTGTCACTGTCAGTCATTGAACGTCTACAGGTGCGTATTGGGTATTCGGTGAAGGGGCTCACGCTAAAGTCTGAAAAGTAGCCTGTAGCAAAAGTAGTCTGTAGCCTATATTTAAAAAGGTTGACCGCTGTTCAACTTCTCGGTGTGCATTTTGAATGCCAATCTGGAATGATGGTGGCCACCCGCTGGTGTGTTAATGTTTTTTTTATTTATTTTTTATTGGCGAGCATCACCATATGCAGCCATATTTAAAATCTAATTACTAAAACAAAGCTGCAGTCCAATTTATTTGGTTATCCCAGTGAAGTATTACTTCACTGGTTATCCCTCACCGGCCCCTCCTGCCCGTCACCACCACCATCACTTACCCCACCCATAAACAAAATAAAAAGGCGGATCTGGTCAGTATAGGTCTCTCATTGGAATCTGGGAAACCGCCCTACTCCTACTTTTGCTTATTAAACATGCTCGGAGAATAGACATCGATATATGAGGATTTATGTCCCCTTACGATGGACGCGGCTAATTGGAAATGACAAACACACTGAGGAAACTCAGTGGCACCGTTGAGTCTTGAACCCGGATCCTGTGCTTTTAAGTGCACCGCACTGTCCACTACAGTCTACACTGACACTTGACAAAACAAATATAACGGCTTAAATATGTCAAACTAGTATAGACATGGAAATATCAGTTTCCAGACTAATTAGTGGAAAGCGGTCACTAAGTCGACCTTGAACTAGAAGTGTGTTGCATCATCCATAAACACTTGCTTCGCCTGCTCACAGTGCTGTTTGCTTATTTCCAAGGTTAGGTTGCAGGTTAGGCTGATAAATAGGGCATAACTCTGCCAAAATGAAGGTCAGAGGTATTGCACATGTGTAACAACATTCCTTGAGATGAAGATGTATGTGAAGTTGCATGAACATAATTAAAATACTTTCCAATTGATGGCCACGGTTAAGTTGCAGGTTAAAGCATGACGGACGGATGACGGACAAAGTGATCGATAAGTGTCTGCCATCCTAAGCAGTTGACACAAAAATAAGTGTTTAGTTCTCATGTAAATATATCCGTCATGCGGATATTTTTTATGCACTCTTCAACCCGATGAATTTTATTTTACCAGGCTAGGCCAGTGACATTTGCTTTATCAGACGAGTACCGCTAAGTACAGCAAAACGTTTCGAGATGCTAATTTCAGTGCCTGATGTACACTTCAAGATTGCCATCATCGGCCCATGTGTCACTTTAATTACAAAAGCTTGAATAAACAATAAATAGATTAAAATGACCTTGTGTTCCCAAAAGGCAGTTTTTCAGTTTCAGATACTTGACTGTACGCAAATGGAAACTTCTTTTTTTTTACATAGATCCAACTCCGAACCAAAGAATAAATAATACAATATTTTATTTATATTATATTTATAAACTTAACATCTATTAAATACTACAATAATGAAATTTACTTCATACTTACAACAAAAAAATCAATCGTCATATATGGCCTAAAATATGTTAAAATGATATTAAACACCAAAAGATTTTTTGAATGTGAGCAGTATGACATTGTATACATTTGGTGTTTTTTAACAGCTTTACACATTATATAGTGAGTCTCTGTGAGGTATAATTATGTTCATTTTTTCATTGTTTAAAAAAATAACGTCTGCTCAGTCCTCGGGATTGCCAAATTGAAGTCACCATCATGATCACCATCATGATCAGGCGAACACATCCCAAGCGGGATACGCAGTAACAAGTATACACTGTGACGCATAAGGCCGAAGAAAAATTAACCGCGTTTCTGATTTGGCCTAATTAAATTAATATATTTCCTGGAGTCTAGAATCTTGCGATCACATTAAAGTCAACTTTTTTGGTTAAATCCATGTCTTTCAGGGTTGCATTGGTATTTGAAGAACGAAGGGCATCTGGAAACCAGATGATGTGTCTCTGAAATGAACAAAACAAGTTGTTAAAAAGGATGGTGGTGAAAAATATATAAGCCATGATATATGCATGGAATTTCACATGAATCGACAGTGTCCTTTTATTTTTAAAGGAAATTTAACTTGGGCTGTCGAATATACCGTATTTCCTCTAACAGTAGCTCGCAGGCGCTATGGAAAGTGCGAAGAGAGGCACTACTATTATGATACAAATTTTCAATATATTTCACCTCCATCCCACCTCCCCCTCCCTCCCCACCCCGACAGTTTCCTTATAGAATTACGGTACGGCGATCTTTTAATGTTACACCGGTATTGACTAAACCCAAACCTGACAATGTACTGAGTATATTACTGTTATCACTCTGCATCTATATGATACACATTTCCGTCAAACTCCCGTAATCAAATCCATTAGCGGTTAAAAGAGTGTATGTTTTTAGGAACTTTTAATTTAATCAAATCCATTTTTGAAGACGGTACGGTTTCTTAAAACAGGTGGGGGCGCTTCTATTAGGGAAGGCACTTCTAATAGAGGAAATACGGTATTAATATATAGGTAAATTGACATCACAGAGAAACGTGAACATTTTACCATCAACTTGTATGGATTTTGTGTGATAAATAGAATCTGACAAAATCATCTATTATTTTTTAAACTCTTCAGCAAACATTATTTGATGCTCGACAAGCCGCGCATTGTATATTTTTGCCAACTCGTTTAATAAATCCACACTCGCTCATGGAAGATCTGACAGCTATTATATCCGCCGAGAAATAAATATTTAATTTTTTTATGTCATACATAGAATGAAATATTACATTTTCATATCGTGCCCGGCCTTCGCCCAAATATAAGCTCTCGGGCAGATATTGGCATCTCGGGGCAATACAGGATGAGATATAGATTGAATGTTGTTAAACGGCTCATCAGCACAGTATAGGTTATTTAGAGCTGCCCCAGAGAGAGGGTAAGGATACATAGGAATCTGGGAACTGTGCCCTACCCTTATTATCGAATAGATTCCTATTGTTCCTTAACGTGCTCTGAGGATAGACCGATACACGGGACCGCCCGGTTTACGTCCCCATCCGAAGGACGAGGCTAAGGGAACACATCGACGGAAAGGATGAGATATGAAATGCCTGTATATTATTTTCTATAATTATAGTATAACTGTATAATTTATATATTATTACTAATTGCTGATATTATTGCAACAATCATATATTTAAACCTGTGGTAGAATAACGAAGACAAATAACACATCTAAATTTTATTTAATTATATGCAAGCAGTTTTAAAGTGAAATTGATACTGGACTAATAAACTATTAATACTAATGTTCGACAAAATCTTCAAGATTGACATATGTCCCTTTAAAGTGTCCTATTATTTGTAATTTAACTGGGGCGGTCTTGAATAATATTGCTGTAAACTGTCAACATCACAGAGAAACTTTCTTGTTGTATCATCGTGTATCCATTGTTTTATGTGATAGAATTTCACAATATCTCAATAAAAAAACAAAAAAGTAAAGTATCCCAATGAGCTGGGACAATTATACTTATAGTTAGGCAAAAAAAGAAATTGTGTTTTTGTAACCTGACCAGGCTCCCTTATCACTCCTCTTTTTTTTTTTAAAGTAGCTATCCCACCAAATAACTACAAAATTACACTAGAAAACCGTTTATCGAAACTCTATCCTGGTTTTCAGGTCATATAACAATGTATATGTGCCGATTAAAAGTATAGGTTTATTAATAGGTTCTTAAAATACCCGTGATTGAATATCCGTAAAATGATGGTACCGGTAACTCTTAATTCAACACTCCAGTTTTGGGGTTTGGTCCGGCTGGTTAAAGCTGTTTATACTGTGTATGTAGATTTTGGATTCTCAAAATATGTAAGTTATATATATACTTTGTCATCAGTAGGTTTAGAAACAGTGTACATAATGTTTATAAAATCTGACTTGTTGGCGGGATGGCTACTTTAATGAGAATAATAAAAAAATCTGTACAAATCGGGTTCTGCCACTCAATTAAATCATGTAGCTTAAGTACATTTTTTAAATTCCACTCTCTGCGGTGGCTCGAAATATTGCCATATCATAACATTAGCTAAATTAACCTATATCACAGGGGTCAAATATATTAAAAGTTTATAGCTTTAGCTTACCCAGGGCTAGGCTCAGTCTCAGAGCTGGAACTTGGAGATGCCACTTGACAGAAGGTGGCAACATCTGCAAAGATCCCTGAAAGAAAAATCAATTGTTTTTATACATGTACAGTAGATGTGTTAATTGGAGTGTGGTGGGTGAAGGGGAGGTGGCAACGGTGCATTTCTGCTCTGCGGTCATAGAGGGGGTTTGGGGACAGGCCATTTATTTTTGGGGAATAATGGAACATTGTCCGTTATTGGTAGTATTTTTGGGGAACAAGGACAAGGGAACATAATAATAAAACTAAATGGATTTTTTTTTTGGAGAAAGCAAACTATTTTTGGGGAACAATTTTCAGTGAACACATACCCTACTTTGAGGGTCTCATCATAGAAATAATACATCAGTGCTATATTATTATTAAATTTTAACGGAGACAGTACCGAGTAATGTACATACCTTTCATCCTTTGTTTTGTTTATGTCTGTCGGTGTCCCTAATCGAGGCGAACGCGACATGACTCATGTGGTCTACATGACATGACCTTGACTCGGGCTTGAGTAGTATTTTTAGTAGCTGTACATGTTCTACAAGTATTTGTTACAGCACTAAACCATAACAATAGTTAACACATGAATAGGTCTGTCTTTTTGCTCATTAAATCCTGGAATTGTGAAGTATTCACTTGCAACTATCCACAGTTCATTCAACCGTAAATCAACACAACAAATTACAGCCGACTAGGCCTGCAGTACAGTATAATAAGCGAGCTGCTGATTTTTACCGTAAACATGCTAAAGGAAAGGCAGAAAAAGTGTTTAAAGGTTGACTTACCGTTATTTTATCCGGGACAGGAAATAACTATGTCCGGGAGTAGAAAATATTCATGTTTTACATTTCTGTTATTGATTTTCAGTTTTGCTTATTTAGCTTGTAGCCGCCATTTTGAATAATGTGTGTTTTGAGTGACAAAAAAGGGTGACCATCTTTCAAAACGGTCTCAAAAAATGTGTAGTCATGAATTTTGCCGAAATTTTCAGGAAAGGTAGTAGAGGTACGTTTTACTGCCGCCACACTGCACAGGCAACGCTACTGTGATATATAAACACGTAAGAAAGGATAAACCATACGCGTGGTGACCATACGCGTATTTTGAAATTGACCCATGCTTCTAAAAATGTCTGATTGTTTATATTTCCATTTAATTAGAACGAATTTTACGACTGAAAACCTT
>JAWPHD010016103.1:0-51588 GCA_037043455.1 Cyrtodaria siliqua | reverse complement strand
CAATTCTTACACATAGCTTCTTACACATATATGTTTGCTCCCTCTCTGTGTTGTTTTAGTCAATTCTCTACACATATATGTTGCACCCCCCCCCCCCTCCACACACCCCGCCCTCACCTGCCTCTCCCCCACCCCCCACGCCCCCCACCCCCAACTTTAAACTATTTGTTTATAGATATTTCTGTGTTGCTTTTGTCAATTCTTACACATGTTGGCCCCTCCCACCACAGCCCCCTGCCCCCTATCTACCCCCACCCCCCCCCCCCTCGTCACACACACCCCACGTCGAAACTAGAATATTTTTTACTTATTTTTATTTATTTTTGCATATTTCTGTGTTGTTTTGGTCAATTCTTACACATAGCTTCTTACACATAGCTTCTTACACATATATGTTGCTCCCTCTTCCCCCCCCCCCCCCACCCCTCCCCCACCCCACCTCAACACACACACACGCATTTGAAACCTTATTTTTTTTTACCTATTTCTGTGTTGTTTTTGGTCAATTCTATACACATACATAGCTATGTTGCCCTCCCTTCCTCCCCACACACCCCCAACGCTCGAAATGGAATATTTTTATTTAATGTTTTTTTTTTTTTTTTTTACATATATCTGTGTTGTTTGGTAAATTCTCTGTACACATAGCTTCTTACACATATATGTTTGCCCCCTCCACCCCATTCCCTGCCTGCACCCCCTCCACCACACTCCCCCCCCCCCCCCCCCACACAATATTTTTATTTTGTTTTACCATATTTCTGTGTTGTCTTTTGGGTCAATTCTTACATAGCTTCTTACACATATATGTTGCCCTCCCACACGCCCGCCTCTCCCCCATCCCCACTCAAAACTCGATTTTTAGCTCTTCTGATCAGAGATCAGCAGAGCTTATGCCCGTGGTGCGGCGTCCGTCGTCCGTCTGTCTGTCCGTCCGTCCGTCTGTCCGTAAACTTTTATTTGTAGCGACTACTCCTCTGATACTACTGGATAGATTATTCATGAAACTTACAGAAATGTTGCCCATGAAGTCTAGTTGATCCTAGCAAAAATTCATGTTGATGTGAAATCCAAGATGGCTGCCAAAGCTAAAAATAGATTTTTAAAATACAAGTTTGTAGCGAATACTTCTTGATAACTATAAGTGATATTGATATGGGACTTTTTCTAAAATGATCAGCATGACATGATGTTGGTCGTTGTCAAAAATCGTTTTGATTCGACGTTAAACATGGCTGCCAGCGGCCATCTTTGTTTACATAGAGTTATATAGTAAAAACTTGTAGCGACTACTCCTCTGAAACTACTTGGCGGATTTTCATGAAACTTTACAGGAATGTTTCTCTTGATGTGTAATTGATCCTAGCAAAATTTCAGATCGGCCAGAAATTCAAGATGGCCGCCAGCAGCTAAAAATAGATTTTTAAAAAATAAGTTTGTAGCGACTACTTCTTGAAAACTAGAAGTGATATTGATATGGGACTTTTCCTAAAATGATCAGCAATGACATGATGTTGGTCGTTGTCAAAAAATCGTTTTGATTCCGACGTTAAACATGGCTGCCAGCGGCCATCTTTGCTTACATAGAGTTATATAGTAAAAACTTGTAGCCGACTACTCCTCTGAAACTACTGGACGGATGTTCATGAAACTTCACAGGAATGTTTCTCTTGATGTCTAGTTGATCCTAGCAAAATTTCAAGCTGGCCGGAAATTCAAAATGGCCGCCACGGCTAAAAATAGATTATAAAATAAATACATTTGTAGCGGACTACTTCTTGAAAACTGTAAGTGATATATGATATGGACATTTTCTAAAATGATCAGCATGACATGATGTTGATCCTTGTCGAAATTTATTTCGATGCAACTTTAAACATGGCTGCTAGCGGCCATCTTTGTTTACATAGATTTATATAGTAACAACTTGTAGCGACTACTTCTCTGAAACTACTTGACACATTTTATGAAACTTCACAGGAATGTTGCTCTTGATGTCTAATTGATCCCAGAATTTTTTTAGGGTCGGCCGGAAATTCAAGATGGCCGCCATGGCTAAAAACAGATTTTTTTAAAAAAAGTTTGTAGCGACTACTTCTTGAAACTTTAAGTGATATTGATATGGGACTTTTTCTGAAATGATCAGAATGACAAGATGTTGATCCTTGTCGAAAATTACTTTGATTCGACATTAAACATGGCTGCCAGTGACCATCTTTGTTTACCTAGAGTTATATAGTAAAAACTTCAACTTGTAGCGACTACTCCTCTGAAACTACTTGACATTTTTTTATGAAACTTCACAGGAATGCTGATCACCTAGCTATCAAAATCTATCAGTAGAGCTTCAAGGTCATTGACCTCTTGTTAATTATTATTTTTTTACATATTTTCTTGTGTTGTTTTGGTGAATTCTTACATAGCTTCTTACACATATATATTGCCCTCACCACCCCAAATACCCCACCACCCATCCCACCTCATCCCCACCCCCACACCCAACCCACCCACCCACTCAAAACTTTTTTTTTTTTTTTTTTTTACATATTTCTCTGTAGTTTTGATCAATTCTTACACATAGCTATGTTGCGCCCCCAACCCCACCCCACATTGTTTTAGCCTTGTTTTCTGATGGTATATACTAGCTATATAATTTATTATTCTCTGAAAAATCGAATAGTCGAGCTGCGCTGTTCTCCGACAGCTCTTGTGTATATTTGCCGACGTCTTAAAGATAATGCTTATTTATATTTTGTTGAAAACGTGTTATCAGGCGACGATACGAAATATGGATATAATACGATCTTATTAACATTTAAAGTTCACTAGCGGACACTCCAAATTATGGACATATACATAGACTCAACAGGTGAAAAAATATCGGTAAATAACAAGGTCGTCAGCGCTGCATTTGCCATAAGTATGTGTCATGTGTAAAAGTGTACATACATCTCTCTGTATTTGTATATAGATTTGATCCCGATTGTACACCATAGTTCAATAGCTATATGTTTACTCCGGGTAATAACTAGTTCATCATTACTAAGCGCTGTTCAAATGAATCTAGAGTTAGATAGTGGTTGGCGGATTGTTTGTTTTTTCCACTCGTGACACGCTATTACCGCTTCTTACATAGCATCTTCACATACCACACTATCTGCACTACCACCACCCCAATACCCCCACCACCCATCCCACCTTCATCCCCACCGCCCCACACACAACCCACCATCCACCTCAAAACTTTTTTTTTTTTTTTTTTTACATATTTCTCTGTAGTTTTTGATACAATTCTCTTGCACATAGCTATGTTGCGCCCCACACAACCCCACCCCTCACATTGTGTTTTAGGCCTTGTTTTCTGATGGTATATACTAGCTATATAATTTATTATTCTCTGAAAAATCGAATAGTCGAGCTGCTCTGTTCTCCGACAGCTCTTGTGTATATTTGCCGACGTCTTAAAGATAATGCTTATTATATTTGTTGAAAACGTGTTATCAGGCGACTCGATACGAAATATGGATATAATACGATCTATTAACATTAATAAAGTTCACTAGCGACACTCCAAAATAATGGACATATACATAGACTCAACAGGTGAAAAAAATATCGGTAAATAACAAGGTCGTCAGCGCTGCATTGCCCATAAGGTATGTGTCATGTGTAAAAGTGTACATACATCTCTCTGTATTTGTATATAGATTTGATCCCGATTGTACACCATAGTTCAATAGCTATCTGTTACTTCGGGTAATAACTAGTTCATCATTACTAAGCGCTGTTCAAATGAATCTAGAGTTAGATAGTGGGTGGCGGATTGTTTGTTTTTTCCACTCGTGACCTATTACGCTCCTAAAATAAGAAACGAAGGCATCTGGGATGAAAACGCCTACCACACCACCACCCAAGTCTTTCATTGAAAACAGATTTGTTTATGTTGGTTGTGTATATATTGTCTATTTATGAAACGAATTAAATAATGTTTGGGATTCATTTTCAGACAGATTAGATTTGTTTTAAAGGTATTAATAAAAAGTATTCACTTGTCAAGTAGCGCGTTCAAAAGTTGTTTTATCAGTTCAACAGTTCTAAACGGAAATCGAAGACTTTGTCTAATACTAAGTGTCTTATTTATTTCGAGTTTACCTGTATTATTAACTGTCATTATACCAGAAATAAGTCCATATTTTTTAAAAGTATTTTTTTCGTGTGTTTGTTTTTCATAAATCCTTCATCTACTTTCCTATGTTAATTGTCTAGTTGTATACAGTACGTTTCCGGACGCACGCACATTTGTCTTGTGGTCAACACATACTTTGGCACATATTGGGTGTGAGGTAGGAAACATACTTTGGCCCCCCCCCCCCCCTCACACTTTGGCACATATTGGGTGTGAGGTAGGAAACATACTTTGCCCCCCCCCCCCCCCCCCCCCCCCCCCCCCCCCCCCACCCCACACACACACACACACACACACACAAACACACATCTCCACCACCGGTTCTACGCCTGTGGAAGCATATTGTGGAACCGTGTTATGAGCCTGGCCGAATTACTCACACATTTTATGTGTCCCTAATTCGGTTTAAAGATGTGCATATAATTTTAAGGGGTCGTCGACTGAAACGAATTCGGGATAACATCGTGCTCAAAACTATAACCAATTTGGAATGTATATATATTAATAGTATTAGCTAAAATTATGAATCTATATGTATACTGGTGAGTGATGAAACGCAAATTATCACTATATGAGTAGTGTTGAGTATTCTGTGGAAGTATTTGCATTATACAATATATAATAATCCTGCATTTCATATACATAATTGCTTCAAGTAAATTATTGTTCATCCCGCTTATACGTTTGACACATTAAAATTATTGTCAGTCCGATCTCGCATTAGTGCTCCCGATGCGCTGCATTAGTGCTCCGACACGGCGCTGCATTAGTGCTGGTGACTCTTACGGGGACAGTCCCCTATGGTGCCAGACCGGTGATTAAGAAGGTGCCGCTGACGGTCATGGCAGTGCCGACGGAGGTTCTAACGTGGTGCAGTCAGAGTTCATGAAGAAGACGACGACTACAACAACAATGATGATACCCACAATTGTATGTTTCATGATAAAATGTCAACTTAACTCATGGCAGGAGTGGGTATTATCACGATTATTAAATCTAGATAGCATAGTTTTATTTATCTAGATAATCGAAATTTATCTAGAAAATATAGATAATGTATCTAGATAGTTGACAGTTATCTAGATAAAACGTTAAATAATATCTAGATACACAATGCATAATTCGGTCTGGCTCAAATACGGTTCCACAAAAGCATACCATCAGGAACGTCAGAATACATTTAGTGTCCCTAATTAAATGCATTAAAAGTGACTAACGTTATACTTACTACCCAACTGCGATGCTGGTTAATGGGACACACGGCAGTCTTGAGTTTTCTTATTCTCGCGGTGCCCCATTCCTGTTTCGTACACGACTTGCATATCAGCAAATCCTTCTTAATAATCAGTAATTCAAAGGAAATTTTGTATATTAATAATTGTTGATGAAATTCGCAATAATGTATTTAAAAAAAAGAGTATGATAATGGACCTTTGAAACGGCCGAGCACGACACATACGAAATATTGCAGTCTCGGTTTCATTGAGACTTCATGTTTTATTTAAGTATATGCTGCAGATTTAATTAAAGACTGTCTTTGTGTCCCTTTAAGTTATATGAAATTAATCTAAACGCAAAAACTTACCAGGGACGCCGACAGCCTATGCAATAAAATATGTCCCGCAATAGTACCTGAAACGATTCAAAACCCTTGCACTCTCATTTTAAATTATATGACAATAGTATACTTCAAATAGTAATGTTGAAGTTACTGTACGTGTTGAAACAATAATTACATAAACACACCTGACATTCATGTACTTCTACCGTTAATAAGTACTGCAAAGGGGATCCTTTGGAAGCAACACATACAAACAAGAGAGAAAAGTAGCAGATTCGGTTTTACCTCGAGCAACGAGCAACGATATTCTACTTTAAAGTCACACAGATAGGGCTTCATGACCCCAAAGGACTCCAGTAAATAATAACACTACGGATCTGTAGTCGGGGCCAACATTTACAAACCCCACACAGCACTAAACAAACGCTAGTGTTAATTTCATTAAACACTGAACAGGGGATCCATTGGAAGCAAATAAACACAAACAAGAGAGAAAAAGTAGCAGACACGGTTTTATTGCTGAAATATTGGATATAACGTGCAACACCTGTCACGTCCCCTAGCACAGCTTAAGCGATATTTTAACTTTAAACCCAAATGGGATGGACTTGATGATCTCAAAGGACCAGTAAAATTGTTTAGGTACTATTTAAATAATGTCTTATAAGTCCAAACACTTTTTGGCAGAAAATGCGCCCTAAATTGATAGGGTAAAAATTCAGGCAAACTGTGTAGAGGATCGTGATCTTAAATAACTAACCCGCCAAATAACGGCGAAATTACACCAACAGCTGTTTATTAAAGACTCTATCCAGGTATTCTGGTCATATAATAATGAATATGCTTGCCTATTTAAAGTACAGGGTTTTTCACGAGTTCTTAAAATACTCATAATTAAATATGCATAACATGACTTATGAGTTGCTAACTCTTAATGCAGCGCTCCGTTTTTGGGTGTGGCCTGGCTGGATAAAGTCGTTTATATTATGTCTATAGAGTTTGCATTTATCAAAAAATATGTAAGAATAAATCTTCTCAAGGTGATAAACCAGCACATTTTTTTTGAAACTTCAAATGGATTGCAGAAATGTTTTGATATTTTATGTTGATTGCTGCTATACGTAGAAAAAAAATGAACAAAAAACAAAGCTGAATCATTGCCTAGGAACTTAAGATTTTAACTGCGTATCATGGAAAATTAAATTGAAATTGATAAGTCGCTTTGCTACCATTGTAGTACGATCATCCCATTTTTCCCCGAATAAAATCAGTACCCTCATTTTTCCTGGGTAAAAACCAGTACTGTATAAGAAACCAAGAAATGAAATGTAAAGGTATCACATGTTCAAACTTAGGGAGAAGATGAAATATTACTTTTGTGCTATAATCAATTATTAAACATATATAACGGAATTATATAATGCAAGAAATTATTGCAAAACAATAAAACGTATGCTAAACGATTTCTAGAACTGAGATATCATTCAGTTGACAATTTAAAAAAAAAATCCACTTAATATTGCCGGCGAATTTGAAGAAGTGCGTCAACATTTCTGTAATCCTATTCACGGTTTATATACTTTACAGGCCGTAGATGCAGTGTACATAACGGGAAGTAACAAAGACGGTCAATTCCTGGTGACGGCCCACAGCCCGTCGACCACGAAACAACCATGTACAGACAGTGCTTTTTCTTAGGGTAATGCTAAATACTGTTTACTTTTACATAATGTGTAATGTTTAGGTCTTTTTCATTTGTTTGAAGGGAATTTTCGTAAAACTTCATACAAAATGGTAATCATAATGAGATTATCATTCATCGGTTACTTCAAAAAATGTCACACACTTGGAGGTCAAAGGACAAACGAGTCAAGATTCGTGTCTTTGAATTGAATTGGTTTTTAAGGCGCAAGAAAGGTTACATGGCGCCTAAAAGGCATGAACATGCCAGGCTCATCCTCCATGTACATTCGAGAATAAATATGGAAAATGGGCCTAGAACCTTCTCACCCTGAACCTCAGTAGTTGTTGCAAATAACATATCGTAGAAGACTCCAGTTACACTGGAGCCACGTTTATTGTTTTTTCTGCCACTGCTCTTTTGATTTGAGCGCGAGATGGCACCTGAAAAGTGATAAAATGAACATGAATTTGGTGGTGGTGGTGGTGGTGGTGGGGGGGGGGGGGGGGATTCTACCCCTCTGCCTACCCCTCCAAAGGGATTACATGGATGTTAGTCACAAAAAGGTGTCGCGCGCAGGATCAGGTCCGTACTAGGTCAAGATCACTTGCGTCAAATTCGTGTCTTGGCAATGAAGGGAATTTCACGAAACTTCACACAAATGTTTATCACAACGAGAAGATGTGTCTCGCGCAATAATCATTTCCGTACCTCAAATATCAAGGTCACACGTGTAGGTCAAAGGTCAACTGATTCAAGAGCATGTATCATCCATAAAATTGAAATGATTGAATGTTCTTTAATGAAACATCACTCAGATTTAATCACAACGAGAAGTTGTGTCGCTTGCAAGAATCCAGTCCTTACCTCAAAGGGCAATATCACGTATGGAGGTCAAATGTCAAATTCGTCTCAGCAGTAAGTTTGAAAGTACTAAAAGGAATTTCGTAAAACGACATACAAATGTAAATCACATTGAGAAGGTGTGTCGCAAGAATCATGTATGTACCTCAAATATCAAGGTCACATGTATAGTCCAAAGATCCAATGCATCAAAATTGTGTCTGCCATAACGCGAAAATTAAAAAAAAGAAGGAATTTCATCATACTGCACAAACATGTTTAGAATAGGATTATAATTTATGTTGTGGCATAATGCACTATATGGGAGTCGGGGGTGGGGGTGGGGTGGAGGGATGGGTGGCATAATGCACTATATGGGAGGTGGGGGTGGGGGTGGGGTGGAGGGATGGGTGGCATAATGCACTATTTGGGAGGTGGGGGTGGGAGTGGGGTGGAGGGATGGGTGGCATAATGCACTATATGGGAGGTGGGGGTGGGAGTGGGGTGGAGGGATGGGTTGTATAATGCACTATATGGGAGGTGGGGGTGGGAGTGGGGTGGAGGGATGGGTGGCCTAATGCACTATATGGGAGGTGGGGGTGGGAGTGGGGTGGAGGGATGGGTGGCATAATGCACTATATGGGAGGTGGGGGTGGGGGTGGGGTGGAGGGATGGGTGGCATAATGCACTATATGGGAGGTGGGGGTGGGAGTGGGGTGGAGGGATGGGTGGCATAATGCACTATATGGGAGGTGGGGGTGGGAGTGGGGTGGAGGGATGGGTGGCATAATGCACTATATGGGAGGTGTAAAGTCAAATTATAAATCGATGTGTAAGTTTAATGCTTGATTGCATCAAAACTGCCATGTCTTTATTCGACTTCATATAATGTGTTATTATGAATTTACCCAGAAACACATTAAATGCTCGTTTCGGTACTTTAGATTCCAGATGTAGGTTTTCTAGAACTACCATGCAAGCCGGATACATCTCTGCAGGGATCCCATGATGACGAGTACGCAGCAGGGGGTCTCCATATACGAGTGGTGGAGCCCATGAAGAAATGGAACATCAAATTTGACGGGAAATTAAGGTAAGTTGAAAACGGAAAAAATAACAATAACAATGTATATATGCCATTTATATAACACTAACTACACCCTTAGTAAATTACACATGCCATTTGTAGCATAACTACACCCTCAGTAACCAGGCACACATATACACACATTATTAGCATAACTGCAACATTAGTTACTACCATGTACACATGCCATTTCCAGAGTAACTACACCCTTAGTAACCACATACACGTGTCATTTGTAGCATAAATACGACCTTAGTGACTAAGTACATTTGTCATTTTAGCATAACTAAACCTTTAGTAACCATGTACACATACATGTCATATGCCATAAGTAGCGTAACTACAGCTTTAGTAACCATGAGCACACGCTATTAATAGCATAACTATGTCCTTGGTAACCACGTAAACATGCCATTTGAAACTACAACCTAAGTAGCAATGTACTTGTGCTGCCATTTATAGCATAAATACACCCTTAGGAACCATGTTTACGTGCCATTTATATAACATTACTACATTCTAAGATGCCATGTAAACTGACATTTGTAGCATAACTACATCCTAAGTAACTATGTACATGTCAGGCCCTCCTCTGGGCGCCAATGGCGAAAGAAAAAAGAAAATGGCTCTAAATTTCAAACTTTGGCGAAAGTGTTTGGCGACATCGAAATTGCCAAAAAGCCAAACTTGTTTAATTTCTCTGCTGTAATCGACCTGTTACAAATAGACCTCAACACTAATCACCGTGACGAGTGTACATTGAATGTAGTCTAAAACACCACAACTAACCAATTGACACATACCACGCGCGAACATTAAATAAACAAACAAAGCTGATAACCTTTAGTGTTCCGGTAATTAACTTAATCCCTAAATAACAATTGATGACTGTCGTTTTCGCCTCGGGGGGGTAATCAAGTCTCTCAGGCAACACCTAGCTTGCAACCATAAAGTATTATTACACCACTAAATAATATCTAGCCAATCAGGTTCTAACCAATCAAACATAAATCAACACCCCATTTGTGGCATAAATACACCCTTAGTAACCATGTTCACGTGCCATTTATATAGCATAACTATATCCTTAGTAACATGTGCACGTGCCATTTTTAGCTCTGCTGGCCTAAGGCCATCAGAGCTCATGGGATGGCGAGTTATCCGTCGTCCGCCGTTAACTTTTACCTCGTTAAGACGATTCCATATGATCTTTACCAAACTGTACCAGATTGTTAATATCAATGAAAGCTCGGACAAGTTCGAAAACCAGCCAGATTGGACAGTAATGGAGTTATGGCCCTTGATTTAGTTAAAAATGCTGTATCTTGCCTCATTAAGACGATAGGGCCTTCATTTTTCCACCGATCTCTACCAGATTGTTAATATTGGTGAAAGCTCGGACGAGTTCGAAAACCAGCCAAATTGTTTGTTGAAAATGGCCATATTCTGCCTTGTGAACATTCTAGCTCCTTCATTTTGTATTTGATCTTTACCAAACTTGGTCATATTGTTGATATTGATGAAAGCTCAGACAAGTTCAAATATCAGCAATATCGGACCAGGAACACAAGAGTTATGTGCCCTTGAATTATTGAAAAATGCCATGTTCAGCCTTGTGAACACTCTGGGACCTTCAATTTGCATTTGATCTTAACCAAACTTTAACAGATTGTTGATATTAATGGAAAGCTCGAACGAGTTTGAAAACCAGCCAGATCGAAACAGTAACACCGGAGTTATGACCCTTTTTCAATATTTGGTAATGTACACTGGAAGCCCCAGGGGTCGTAGGTTCAGATCTCACTGGAGGCATATAGTCTTTTTTTTCTTATAAGAAACCTTGGTTTATGGGTTCAATTTATCTTTAATTAGAAGCTTAGGGGCCCTTGTTGGATCAGTTTTACATAGAGTTATAGGGAAGAACTTCACAAATCGCCTCTGAAACTACAAGAGCTAAAGGTTTAATATTTTTTATTTATTATCGGCTTATGGATAAATAAAACTCTACCAAGTTTGTTCAAATGGAGACCCTGGGATCAAATTTGGCCCCGCCTCACGGGTCATAGTTTTACATAGACTTATATAGGGAAAAACTTCAAAAGTCTTAAATTCTTCTCTGAAACTATATTAAGAGCCAAAGGTTTAAATATTTTGTATTTATCATCAGCTTATTGTCCTCGACCAAGTGTGTTCAAATGGTGACCATGGGGTCTAATTTGGTCCCACCCCAGAAAAATCTTATTCTCTGAAACTACAAGAACTAAAGGTTTAATATTTTGTATTTATTATCAGCTTATGTTCTTTTACAATGTTTGTTCAAATGGTGACCCTGGGGTCTAATTTGGCCACACCCCAGGGGTCACAGTTTTACATAGACTTATATATAGGGAAAAACTGTAAAAAAAACTTCTTCTCTGAAACTACAAGAGCCAGAGGTTTTATATTTTGTATTTACCATCAGCTTATGTTCCTCTACCAAGTTTGTTCAAATGGAGACACTGGAGTAAAATTTGGCCCTGTCCCCGAAATTACAAGAGCCAGAGGTTTAATATTTTGTATTTACAGTCAACTTATGGTCTTTGTTCAAATGGTGACCATGAGGTCAAATTTGGCCCCACCCGTGGGTCACATGTCACTTGGTTTGAGTTTATATTAACGAAAGTTTGATTTGTTTTAAAGGTAGCCAAACTTGAGTCAAATACGTCCCTCCCCCTATATCTTGGTAATTGAAGACACTTTATAAAAAAACTATTTTGATACTGCCATATCTGACACACAATCCTTCTATCCCCCACCCTACCCCACCATGGACACCATATAGTCAGTAGAGCGATACAGGCCCTCTTGGGCCTCTTGTTTTTAGCGTAACTGTATCTTTAATAATCATGTTCACATGCCATTTCAGACTGGTATCCACCAAGGAACTCCTGTCTGTGAAGTTCAGCCTGGATTGGGTTGCCTGCACAAAGTATTTTGACTTCGATACGGACCTTCACCCAGCAGTATTATGCGATGCTATAGCACGGGAAAAATGGTCCAGGAAGTTCTTTGATACTTTAAAAGAGTAAGTATATTAAATGTTATAAGTAATTAATGAATGAACAACTTCAAAGAAAAGGAGGAATATTTTACTAAATATGTTGGTCTCTTGTATGAGGCGCCATACGTGACTATATGTTGTAAGATAAATATATACGTTGTATGTAATATATATATACTGAATACAAAAATATATATGATACAGACAAATATATACGTTACTCCGAGATATATATATTGAATACAAAATATATATGATACAGACAAATATATATGTTACTCCGAAATATATATATTCTGTCCAAAAATATATATCATACAAATATATATGTTACTCCTAGAAATATATATTCTGAAAAATATATATTCTGTTTTTAAATATATATTGTAGACGCAAATATATACGTCAGTCTGAATATATGTTTTTCCTAATTTATATATTGTAGACGCAAACATTTATATGTTATACCGAAAAATATATTCGGTTTATAAAAATATATTGTCTGCCTTAATATATTCAAGATGAACATATTTTCAGATGAAAATAAATAGTTTCTCTAAAATAAATATATTGCAGACACAAATATATCAATGAAAGACCGATAAATAAATGGTGCGAACTTCTGGGTGACCGAAACTAAATACATATTTGTTTTCCAAATATATATGCCTTCTGCAAATATATACGTTGGCATAGACTGTGCTGCAAATATATACGTTGGCGTAGACTGCTACACTGTCCCGTTTTTCAAACTGAAGACAAGCCACATTTAAAGAGCGTATTTCCAAGCGTCCGAGAAGTGTTCCGCATGTTGGAGTTTCTTTACCACGAAAACATAACAAATCCGCAAAAAATGGACGACCAAACGTCTAACGTACGAAGAAATATTGATCTTCTTCTTCTTTTCTTCTTCTTCTTCTTCTTCTTCTTCTTCTTCTTCTTCTTCTTCTTCCTTCTTCTTCTTCTTCTTCTTCTTCTTCTTCTTCTTCTTCTTCTTCTTCTTCTTCTTCTTCTTCTTCTTCTTCTTCTTCTTCTTCTTCTAATGTGCCGGGTTCCTCCGGAACATACTCGCACATGTGGTGAACTAAGTACAAGTGGTGAACGGTCCAAGTGCAGTTATAAACAGGTTAAAAAATCTCTGATTTGGGTCTACGCAATCCCCGAAGTCGAGCAGAATGGCATCTGTCAGTTGTTTGTCATTTAGACCGGATGCTAAGTCCTGGAGCATGATTATGAGATGGCTCTCACAGGATCTCTTCTTTCTGAAACCATGCTGTCTTTCAGATAGAATATTGTTTCTTTCTTTTGTTAAGCAACCCGCAATTTCAGGCCTTGGTTCAGACCTCGTTAGTGTAATAGCCAGTATCTAGAGTGTGCTGATATTGAAATACGCGATCGATAATGATCATATTTTGTCTAAAAGTAGTTTTGTAATACAAGATACAAGAAACTGTCGTGACATATCAGATTCGTCGATGCACCATATTCTTAACAACGTATTGATCACGTAAACCGTATCCCCCACCCTCCGTTCCACCACCTCAATAATGTTTATATTATCCGAATGCATCAGGCGCGTGGCCTCGGGCTGGCGTGGCGCAGTCGGTAGCGCGGCGGATTTGTAACCGGATGTCCCGGGTTCAATCCTCCGTGGTGCCACTGAGATTCGTCGGTGTGTTCTTGGGAAAAACACTTTCCCTTAGCCTCGTCCGTCGGATGGAGACCTAAACCGGGGCGGTCCTGTGTATCGGTCTATCCTCCGAGCACGTTGAAGAACCATAGGAATATATTCGATACTAAGAGTAGGACACGGTTCCCGGATTCCCCTCTCTCTGGGGCGGCTCTAAATAACCTATACTGTGTTGATAAGCCGTTAAACAACATTCAATTCGTCGGAGAGAGAGATATAATGATTCATGTTCCGACTGAACTGTTTAGCATTGCACTGAATCGTTTCAAGTTCGATTAGATGGTTTGAAAAAACACTCCGGATTATTTCACAAAGCATCGGATTGTTTTAAGTTTGATTAAATGGTTTCAAAAAAAGTAGTGAATCAAATAAAGTTACATTGAATTAAATATAATACCGATGAAATTAATTCATCTTTGACTGGATGATTTATTAAAAACATACTTTTGGCTCATAGGTAATCGCCACCTATGAAAAACGGGACAGTGTAGCAGTCTACGCCAACGTATATATTTAGCACAGTCTGTGCCAACGTATTTATTTGCGGAAGTCATATATATTTGGCAATCGTACAAACTCGCTCATTTCCGTAGATCATCGGAAATAATTATTTTTGAAAAAAAAGTTGAGGCAGTTCCGATCGATATATTTGGAAAACAAATATTTAATTAGTTTCGGTCACCCAGAAGTTCGCACCATTATTTATCGATATTTCATTGATATATTTGTGTCTGCAATATATTTATTTTAGAGAAACTATTTATTTTCATCTCAAGTATTTTCATGTTTAATATATTAAGACTGACAATATATTTTTTTTATAAAGCGCATATATTTTCGGTATAACATATAAGTGTTTGCGTCTACAATATATGAATTAGGGGAAACAATATTCAGAGTAACGTATATATTTTTCAGAATATATATTTCTAGGAATAACATATATATTTGTGTGATATATATTTTTGGATGGAATATATATATTTCGTAGTAACGTATATATTTGTCTGTATCATATATATTTTGTGTTCAATATATATATTTCGGAGTAACGTATATATTTGTTTGTATCATAAATTTTTTGTATTCAGTATATATATTTCACACGCAACGTATATATTTATCTTACAACATATAGTCACGTATGGCGCCTCATACTCTTGCTCTGTTTCCTTAAAGGGACACACTGTAATCTCGATTTTTTTAAAAAGTTAGTTTTTCTCTTAACTTGCATTTATTCAGTCATTAATAATAATTGTTAGAATAGTTCAAAGCAAATTGTTTTTACATATTACTACCTTTCAATAATATTGCACCAATAATATATTTAAACATTGAATTTGATACAAATCTTGAAGTACATTCAACAATTTTTATTTAATTATATGCAAGCAGTTTTAAAGTCAAAATGGCGCAGCATAAGTAAATAGAGGAGCACATTTTAATTCTGGAATAAAACTCAAGATTGCCATGTGTCCCTTTAACAGAGATTTTTTTCAGTTACTCAGAACAAAATGTTATCCAAGTAAGGAAGCATTTTGCTCTGAGTAATGGAAAAACCTCATTTATGTAGATCTATAGAAATTTCCGCAAAAGGTCAGGTCATTATTTAGACAACATAGGGTACAAACTCTCAGTCACAGATATTACGTGCACCTTAAAAATAAATGATAGCTTAGCCTTGGATTACTAGTAGGTCTCCATTTAAAAAAAGTTTGTACCTCGGACCATTTCCTAATGTCAGCAAAATGGACATTTAAAATGATACACATAAATAGTGTGTTTTTTGCATGTGACTTGTAGGCCAATTGGACCGGGTGCTTTTTAATACCATGCTATTTGTAATATGTAACTATGTGTTAAATGTCATTATTACATAACTGTCATAAATTTACATTGAGCTATGAATGACGTAATTTCAGTATCACACAAAAAAAGTTATATGGACACTAGTGATGATATAACTTTTTTATATCATCACTAGTGATGATATAACTTTGCCGGAACTACTTTCTTAACATATTTGTTAAAAAACACACTGGTTAAAGTTTAAATATTTTTTAATTTCTTCTTTTACGTAAAGTTATACAATAAACAGTATAATCCATATTATCCATCGAGGAAAAAAGTGGTAAATTTGGTTTAAAAAAACTTGTACTTCGAACTCGTTTTTTAACCAAATTACCACATTTTTCCCTCATGACATATATCAAATTTATGCTGTTAATTATTCTCTATATAATTATAAAATATTGACTTATTATTCTCAACTCTACATGGATTGTTTGCTTGTACAACCAGGATCCACCAGACCCACTATGAACAATTTGGTGACACAACAGGTACAGTGCACATAGAAGGTCGGGAACCCATACAGATCAACATTAGAGGGGTCAGGGATCATTCTTATGGTATGCTTGCTCATTCATTCGATTTGCTTCTCATTATTAAGAGCAGTATGTTACCTACTGTTCGAGTCATAACTAAGTGTTGTCAGATGTATAAGAAAAACAAGTTTCTGTTTAGTGCAAGTTTTGAATTTAATTAAGGGTCTCCAGATTTATAGTTCATATTTGCCCATGACTTATATACCGTTTTAATAAAGTTATGTGTAGTTAAACACCAGGATGACCTTAATTAGCTTAATCTAAATTTGCCAAAAAATGAGGGGAAAATATAAGCAAAATAAATCTCAAGGGGCAACATTTATGTTTAATTCCCTATAGGGTATGAGTAAACATCAATATCCCAATGTCAGTGAGGGATCTGTGTATTTCTCTACCCCGTGAATATATTTCTGTCTAATCCCCAGGGTATGCCCACCATTGGGGGAAAACTTTGATAGGTACATCACTGTCCATGCTTTATTGTCATTATTGACAGTTCTTCCTATCCATGCTTTATTGTCAATGCTTACTGTTCATGCTTTATCGTCAATTCTTACTGCCCATGCTTTATTGTCAATGCTGAATGTCCATTCTTTATAGTCAAAGCTGAAAGTCCATGTTTTATTGTCAGTTCTTACCATTCATTGTTTAATGTCCTTGTTTACTGGTCATGCTTTTCTGACAGTTCCCTACGGTTTATGCTTTATTGTCAGTTCTTACTGTCCATGCTTTATTATCCGTTCTTACTAACCATGCTTTATTTTCCGTGCTAAGTGTCCTTGCTTTATGGTTGATGCTTACTGTCTATGCTTTATTGTCAATGCTTACTGTCTACTGTCCATGCATTATTGTCAGTGCTTACTGTCCATTTTTTGTAGTCAAAGCTGAAAGTCCATGTTTTATTGTCAGTTCTTACCATTCATGGTTTAAAGTCCTTGTTTACTGGTCATGCTTTTCTGACAGCTTTATTGTCAATGCTTACTGTCTACTGTCCATGCATTATTGTCAGTGCTTACTGTCCATGCTGTATTGTCAATGCTTACTGTCCATGCTTTATTGTCAGTTCTTACTGTCCATGCTTTATTGTCAGTGCTTTCTGTCCATGCTTTATTATAAGTTCTTACTTCACCTGCTTTATTTTCAGTGCTAAGTGTCCATGCTTTATTGTCAGTGCTTACTGTCCATGCTTTATTGTTGGTGCTTACCGTCTATGCTTTATTGTCAGTTCTTACTGTCCATGCTTTATTGTCAGTGCTTACCATCCATTGTTATTGCCAGTGCTTACTATCCATGCTTTATTGTCAGTGCTTACTGTCCATGCTTTATTGTCAGTGCTTACTGTCCATGATTTATTGTCAATGTTTACTGTCTATATATGCTTTATTGTCAGTGCTTACTGTCCATGCTTTATTGTCAATGCTTACTGTCCATGTTTTATTATCTGTGTTTACTGTTCATGCTTTATTGTCAGTTCTTACGGTCCATGCTTTATTGTCAGTTCTTACTGTCCATGCTTTATTGTCTGTGCTTACTGTCCATGCTTTATTGTCAATGCTTACTGTCCGTGCTTTATTGTGAGTGCTTACTGTCCATGCTTTATTGTCAATGCTTACTGTATATGGTTTGTTTTCAGTGCTTACTGTCCATGCTTTATTGTCAATGCTTACTGTTTATGCTTTATTGTCAGTGCTTACTGTCCATGCTTTATTGTCAGTGCTTTCTGTCTATCCTTTATTGTCAGTGCTTACTGTCCATGATTTATCGTCAGTGCTTACTGCCCATGCTTTATCGTCCGTGCTTACTGTCCATGCTTCATTGTCAGTTCTTACTGTCCATGCTTTAGTGTCAGTGCTTACTGTCCATGCTTTATTGTCAGTTCGTACTGTCCATGCTTTATTGTCAGTGCTTACTGCCCATGCTTTATTGTCCGTGCTTACTGTCCATGCTTCATTGTCAGTTCTTACTGTCCATGCTTTAGTGTCAGTGCTTACTGTCCATGCTTTATTGTCAGTTCTTGCTGTTCATGCTTTATTGGCAGTGCTTACTCATTGAGATATTGTACAAGGTACAAGGTTCATTTTTGACCTCAGGATATTTGTTTTCAGTGCTTACTGTATATGCTTTATTGTCAGTGCTTACTGTCTATGCTTTATTGTCAGTGCTTACTGAACATGCTTTATTGTCAGTGCTTTCTGTCTATCCTTTATTGTCAGTGCTTACTGTCCATGCTTTATTGTCAATGCTTACTGCCCATGCTTTATCGTCCGTGCTTACTGTCCATGCTTCATTGTCAGTTCTTACTGTCCATGCTTTAGTGTCAGTGCTTACTGTCCATGCTTTATTGTCAGTTCTTACTGTCCATGCTTTAGTGTCAGTGCTTACTGTCCATGCTTTATTGTCAGTTCGTACTGCCCATGCTTTATCGTCCGTGCTTACTGTCCATGCCTCATTGTCAGTTCTTACTGTCCATGCTTTAGTGTCAGTGCTTACTGTCCATGCTTTATTGTCAGTTCTTACTGTTCATGCTTTATTGGCAGTGCTAACTGTCCATGCTTTATTGTCAGTTCTTACTGTTCATGCTTTAGTGTCAGTGCTTACTGTCCATGCTTTATTGTCAGTTCTTACTGTTCAAGCTTTATTGGCAGTGCTTATTCATTGAGATATTGTACAAGGTACAAGGTTCATTTTTGACCATGCCTCATTGTCAGTTCTTACTGTCCATGCTTTAGTGTCAGTGCTTACTGTCCATGCTTTATTGTCAGTTCTTACTGTTCATGCTTTATTGGCAGTGCTTACTGTCCATGCTTTATTGTCAGTTCTTACTGTTCATGCTTTAGTGTCAGTGCTTACTGTCCATGCTTTATTGTCAGTTCTTACTGTTCAAGCTTTATTGGCAGTGCTTATTCATTGAGATATTGTACAAGGTACAAGGTTCATTTTTGACCTCAGGATATTTGTTTTGTATTGTAGGTAATATCCGTGACTGGAAGCTGTTTCACCGTTACTGTATCCAGTATGTAGCCCTAGAAGACGGTTCATGTATATGCGTGTCTGCCATATCTATGCCGCTCACCATGTCTAGGTAGGGATATAACATAGAGTAAATCTGTTCGTTAGAATTTGTAGGCACTGAATTGTTTTCATTAGCATACTGGAGATGTATTTCTCGCATAGCTCCGTCTCTGAGAAACACTGTATTCCTGCACAGCTCTGTCTCTGAGAAACACTGTAATATACCTCGCACAGCTCTGTCTCTGAGAAACACTGTAATATACCTTGCACAGCTCTGTCTCTGAGAAACACTGTTATATACCTTGCACAGCTCTGTTTCTGAGAAACACTGTAATATACCTTGCACAGCTCTGTCTCTGAGAAACACTGTATTCCTGCACAGCTCTGTCTCTGAGAAACACTGTAATATACCTCGCACAGCTCTGTTTCTGAGAAACACTGTAATATACCTCGCACAGCTCTGTCTCTGAGAAACACTGTAATATACCTCGCACAGCTCTGTCTCTGAGAAACACTGTATTCCTGCACAGCTCTGTCTCTGAGAAACTGTAATATACCTCGCACAGCTCTGTTTCTGAGAAACACTGTAATATACCTCGCACAGCTCTGTCTCTGAGAAACACTGTATTCCTCGCACAGCTCTGTCTCTGAGAAACACTGTATTCCTTGCACAGATAATCTGAGAAACAGTGTATAACTCACACGCTTTGTCGCAAGAGAAACAGCGTAATATACCTCGCACAGCTTTGTCGCAAGGAAAACATTTATATCTATTATTTTATATTGGCATTCTTATTTAAGAAACATTAATTTGTATTCTGAAGGGTAAAATGTTCTCCAGATGGGAAACTTGAAACTGAAACAGTTGTGTTTGTAAAGAAGCATTTTCTCTATTTTCTTCAGATTTCTACTATATATTGCAGGTTACATTGTGGTTTCATTTTCCATCCGTCTGGTGAAATGGAACCGTTGTCATGGTGCGATTTAGAGTTTCACAATTTAGGGGATGATGGTAACCCTGCAACTAACTTTACAGTTAGATTCAAAGCCGGTAAGAGTTGTACACAGTCCAAGCATAACTAAGCGTCACACTTTATTTTTCAGTGTGGCATTATTGATGATTATATATCTATCATATCACATACATAGTACATGCACCTACATATTCTTACAACCTGTATTTCTGAAGGGTCCTAACCATGTTTTAAGAACTTGCTGCACACTTTATTTGCTTAATTTGTACAGTAATACAAATCTACAATAAAATATGCTTGAATCAAATCCCTAGGTGAGGTTACTCACATACTGGAAGTGGAGGTGCTAGAATCGGCCGTGTTCTATATAGGGGAGGGCCGTGATGCCAAGATACACGAGCGCTACTGCAGATACCACATGGATGGCCGTGTTGGCTACGGCCTCAGCGAGTGGGAATATAGGTATGTAACACATGGATGGCCATGTTGGCTATGGCCTCAGTGAGTGGGAACAGAGGTATGTAACTGGATGGCCGTGTTGGCTACTGCCTCAGTGAGTGGGAACAGAGGTATGTAACACATGGATGGCTGTGTTGGCTACTGCCTCAGTGAGTGGGAATCTAGGTATGTATCACATGGATGGCCATGTTGGCTACGGCCTCAGTGAGTGGGAACAGAGGTATATAACACATGGATGGTCGTGTTGGCTACAGCCTCCGTGAGTGGGAATATAGGTATGTAACACATGGATGGCCGTGTTGGCTACGGCCTCAGTGTGGGAATATAGGTATGTAACATATGGATGGCCGTGTTGGCTACTGCCTCAGTGAGTGGCAATATAGGTATGTAACACATGGATGGCCGTGTTGGCTACGGCCTCAGTGAGTGGCAATATAGGTATGTAACACATGGATGGTCGTGTTGGCTACGGCCTCAGTGAGTGGGAATATAGGTATGTAACACATGGATGGCCGTGTTGGCTACGGCCTCAGTGAGTGGCAATATAGGTATGTAACACATGGATGGTCGTGTTGGCTACGGCCTCGGTGAGTGGGAATATAGGTATGTAACACATGGATGGCCGTGTTGGCTACTGCCTCAGTGAGTGGGAATATAGGCATGTAACACATGGATGGCCGTGTTGGCTACGGCCTCAGTGAGTGGCAATATAGGCATGTAACACATGGATGGCCGTGTTGGCTACGGCCTCAGTGAGTGGGAATATAGGCATGTAACACATGGATGGCCGTGTTGGCTACGGCCTCAGTGGGGGAATATAGGTATGTAACACATGGATGGCCGTGTTGGCTACGGCCTCGGTGAGTGGGAATATAGGTATGTAACACATGGATGGCCGTGTTGGCTACGGCCTCGGTGAGTGGGAATATAGGTATGTAACACATGGATGGCCGTGTTGGCTACGGCCTCGGTGAGTGGGAATATAGGTATGTAACACATGGATGGCCGTGTTGGCTACGGCCTCAGTGGGGGAATATAGGTATGTAACACATGGATGGCCGTGTTGGCTACGGCCTCAGTGGGGGAATATAGGTATGTAACACATGGATGGCCGTGTTGGCTACGGCCTCGGTGAGTGGGAATATAGGTATGTAACACATGGATGGCCGTGTTGGCTACGGCCTCAGTGAGTGGGAATATAGGTATGTAACACATGGATGGCCGTGTTGGCTACGGCCTCAGTGAGTGGGAATATAGGTATGTAACACATGGATGGCCGTGTTGGCTACGGCCTCAGTGAGTGGGAATATAGGTATGTAACATATGGATGGCCGTGTTGGCTACGGCCTCCGTGAGTGGGAATATAGGCATGTAACACATGGATGGCCGTATTGGCTACGGCCTCAGTGAGTGGGAATATAGGTATGTAACACATGGATGGTCGTGTTGGCTACGGCCTCAGTGAGTGGGAATATAGGCATGTAACACATGGATGGTCGTGTTGGCTACGGCCTCAGTGAGTGGGAATATAGGTATGTAACATATGGATGGTCGTGTTGGCTACGGCCTCAGTGAGTGGGAATATAGGCATGTAACACATGGATGGTCGTGTTGGCTACGGCCTCAGTGAGTGGGAATATAGGCATGTAACACATGGATGGTCGTGTTGGCTACGGCCTCAGTGAGTGGGAATATAGGTATGTAACACATGGATGGCCGTGTTGGCTACGGCCTCAGTGAGTGGGAATATAGGTATGTAACATATGGATGGTCGTGTTGGCTACGGCCTCAGTGAGTGGGAATATAGGCATGTAACACATGGATGGTCGTGTTGGCTACGGCCTCAGTGAGTGGGAATATAGGCATGTAACACATGGATGGTCGTGTTGGCTACGGCCTCAGTGAGTGGGAATATAGGTATGTAACACATGGATGGCCGTGTTGGCTACGGCCTCAGTGAGTGGGAATATAGGCATGTAACACATGGATGGTCGTGTTGGCTATGGCCTCAGTGAGTGGGAATCTAGGTATGTAACACATGGATGGTCGTGTTGGCTATGGCCTCAGTGAGTGGGAATCTAGGTATGTAACACATGGATGGTCATGTTGGCTACTGCCTCAGTGAGTGGGAATATAGGTATGTAACACATGGATGGTCGTGTTGGCTACGGCCTCAGTGAGTGGCAATATAGGTATGTAACACATGGATGGCCGTGTTGGCTACGGCCTCAGTGTGGGAATATAGGCATGTAACACATGGATGGCCGTGTTGGCTACGGCCTCAGTGAGTGGGAATATAGGCATGTAACACATGGATGGCCATATTGGCTACGGCCTCAGTGAGTGGGAATATAGGCATGTAACACATGGATGGCCATATTGGCTACGGCCTCAGTGAGTGGCAATATAGGTATGTAACACATGGATGGCCGTGTTGGCTACGGCCTCAGTGAGTGGCAATATAGGTATGTAACACATGGATGGCCGTGTTGGCTACGGCCTCAGTGAGTGGGAATATAGGCATGTAACACATGGATGGCCGTGTTGGCTACGGCCTCAGTGAGTGGGAATACAGGCATGTAACACGTGGGTGGTATAATGTTTACTATATCCTACCCTTCATCATATGAACTTGACCTTGTGAATGAACAAGCACCTGGTGGGCCAGACAGCCTGTGGCAGTGGCCTATTTTAAAAAGATTTTGAATGGTCGAGTATGCTGTGTTTTCCTACAACTCGTTTTAATTTAAATGTCACGACTTTAGCACAAGAAATTGGGGTAATTTTTTTTTTTGAATTATGTCTCAAATGACACTCCTACGTCATCTGTGGGGTCTTGGGGGTAGGGGCATCAAACACACTAATAATTCAATTACGGTGTCATTTTTCCAAACTGTTGCACATTAATTGGTATAATAGTCGTCTATGAAAGAGATTCACAGCATGTCATATGATTTATTATTTAAAACTCAGATGTCTTCCCTGGGGTTGGAGTTGGAGGGGTGAGGGTAACAGGGTGCAGTATCATTTTTCTAGTTGTTTTGTTTTTAAACTAGGCAAATATTCGAGTTTACTCCAATAAAAATACAAAGCATATCAAACAATTTCAGTGTTTCCACCTTAGAGGTGTGTCGAGGTGGTGGGGAGTGGGGCTGGGTGTATGTGGTGGGTGAGGGTGGGGGTAGAGAGGTAAATTCAGTCAAATATCTATTTTTCTTTCTCAATAAATGTTATGATTTTGGGAATATCAATATAATTTGCTCCAGGGTCACCATGGGACTAGGATAAGGGTCAAAAGTTCAAATACACAAATACCGTAAACATTTTTTATTCATTTACAGTGTCATACATGTATACAGAAAAGCATAAATAATACTATTTCTGATCTTAGTATCATAGAACGACCAAAACAATTACATGTAAAATGGATACAGGGTTCTAGGGAATTGACCTCTGTGAAGAAAACATGGATATTTGCGATTGCGTGTCGTCAAATTCATTCTAGTTATAATTATTTCACAAATAATTATAATAAAACAATTGTAATAAGAGAAATTAATTTCCTGTGGTTTTTAGTAGATAAATGTTTTTTTCCCTTCATAATTTATTTGAGTTCTTACCAGATTATTTACAACTTTGTTCGATACCAGTATATATCATCCGACTATTCCATTGCAGAAATGTTGAGATTTTATTTTATTTTCAGAAGGTGATACAATTTGTCTTACTCGGTTTTTATCCTTAGGTTCTATAGTAAAATAAAAAATCTTTGGCAGAGTAAAAATACGAGAATCTTTAAGATTTTGATTTTGAAAGATACATATACTGAATCAGTTTGCATGAATGTGCATGGAATATGCAGGGTTTTAAAAGAATCACACTGTAGATACCTTAATTTTAACAGTAAACTTGGTTGAACATCAAGGATAAAGACCGAGTTTATCACCTACCAGAATGTATTGATATGTCTTATTTCTGTCTTTTTTTGATGATGCTCTATCAAAATTATGAATTAGGGAGTTTAATGTTAAACACCCATGCAGGACCACACTTTACTACTGTTTAAAGGCCTGCAAATTCTGTTTGTCTGTATTACTGTATTGTCTATGTTTAATATTGAAATGTAAACTAGGGTATATCTAGACTGGTATATAAACTAGGGTATATCTAGACTGGTATATAAACTAGGGTATATCTAGACTGGTATATAAACTAGGGTATATCTAGACTGGTATATAAACTAGGGTATATCTAGACTGGTATCAGTCTATAAATTAGACTATAAATAATAAATTTAGACTAATTTAGAAAAATTAAAAAATAAAATAATACTCTGCATAAAAATTATTTTATTTTAAGCTCTGTTTCTCTCCATGGCTGAATTTACTTAATGTTGAGATAAGACTATACAAGTTATAAGTGGAGATATTTGCCTCTTTCAGTGCTAAGGAAATTCTATAATGATAGGTTATAGTTAAATGTTATAATATTAAGGACTAATGCCAGACTAGAGTATATCTCATTTGTAAGATTCCTTTTTCTACTGTTACAGAAACATGGATGGAACAGAGCCACAGAACAACATGAACGTGGGCTGCTGAGAGTCTGCTATCAGAGGGCCTCAGGAAGATTAACTTTGTCATCCAAACCACCTTTAAAGAAAAAACCAAAATGACAGACTTAAGAAAGACAAAATAAACAAGATTGTTTAATATTTTTCATTCTTTATAAATCATTAACAAACACAGGCCCATAGCCAGCTCTGAAATTTAACCGAGTCCGGTGGTCTGCGATTTAGTGTGTGTCCCAGACAAGAACCTATGTACGATTAAAAATATGTCCAAGGGACACTAATGCCCCACTAAAGTGTTATCGGTTGCTTACAAAATGGACTAACAAAATGTTAAGTGTATTAAAAGGCAAGTTATATGGACCTGATGTGGGTAAAAATAATGGTGCGATATAGATGTAAGTGTGTGAAGTTTGAATACTGTAAGGCTTTTGGTATGCGAGTAATTGACTTAATAAACAAGGGGGCCAAGATGGTCCTAAATCGATCACCTGAGTACTGGCCCATTATCAAACTTCTTTGAGATCTTATGGTCATATATAATCTCTGCAAGTTTGGTTAAGATTATTCAAAAAATGTGGCCTCTGTTGTGTTTACAACATTGATATAAAGACACTGACAGCGTTTGGTAAAGATCAAATACAAAGTGAAGGTGCTAGAGTGTAACAACTGGGGCTGGTCAAACTGTGACCTCAGGGCTACATGTAATATATGAGAGCTGTGTGCCTTGTGGTTTCAGAGAAGAAGATTTTTTAAGTTTTTCCCTATATAAGTCTATGTAAAACATGTGACCCCCGGGGCAGGGCCAATTGTGACCCCAGGGTCACCATTTAAACAAACTTGGTAAAGGACCACAAGATTATAGTAAATGCAAAATATTAAACCTCTGGCTCTTGTAGTTCCCGTTTTATTTTTTTCCCCTGTGTAAAACTGTGACACCTGGGACGGGGCCAAATTTAACCCCAAGGTCACCATTCGAACAAAATTGGTAGAGCACCATTAGCTGATGCTACTTGTTATATATGAGAGCTCTGTGCCATGTGGTTTCAGAAAAGAAGTGTTTTTTTAAAAAAGAATCCCATATAAGTCGATGAAATAATGCAAAATCTCAATATACAAATTTTGGACCAATATACAAATTGATTATTTTAGAAAACGTCCCATATCAATATCACTTATAGTTTTCAAGAAGTACTCGCTACAAACTTGTTTTTTGAAAATCTATTTTTAGCTGTGGTGGCCATCTTGAATTTCCGACCAACCTGAAATATTGCTAGGATCATTTAGACATCAAGAGCAACATTCCTGTGAAGTTTCATGAAAATCCGTCGAGTAGTTACAAAGGAGTAGTCGCTACTCTTTTTTACAAGATAACTCTATGTAAACAAAGATGGCCGCTGACAGCCATGTTTAACATCGATTCAAAACGATTTTCGACAAGACCAACATCATGTCATGCTGATCATTTTAGAAAAAGTCCCATATCAATATCACTTAGAGTTTTCAAGAAGTAGTCGCTACAAACTTGTTTTTTAAAAATCTATTTTTAGATTTGATGGCCATCTTGGATTTCACATCAACATGAATTTTAGGATCAACTAGACTTCATGGGCAACATTTCTGTGAAGTTTCATGAAAATCCATTCAGTAGTTTCAGAGCAGTAGTCGTTACAAAAAAAGTTTACAGATGGACACCGCACCAAGGCATAAGCTCTGCTGGCCAGTAGAGCTAATAAAAAACTTAAATGTAAAACTTTAATGTAAATTAACAGTGGAAAAAGTAGGTCAAGTTCATTTATATTGACCTGATTTGGGTAGGAACATATTGCTGTCATTGTAATTATCAACATTTGTAAAGTTTGAAAGCTCTAATGCATCTGGTGTTGGAGAAATGGACTTAACAAAAAACTTTGATGTAAAAAACTTTAATAAAAACTTCGATATAAACTAACAAAGTGTAAAAAGTAGGTCAAGGTCATTTATATTGACCTGATTTGGGTAGGAATATATTGCTGTCATACAGATGTAAGTGTGTATGAATTTGAAAACTGTACGGCTTTTGGTATGAGAAATTGACTTAATAAAAAACTTTAATGTAAAAACGGGACGTACTGATGGACAAGGGTAAAACTATATGCCAGCACCACTTCTGTGGCGGGGCATAACAAAATAATAGCAGCCGGCAAGATCTCCACCACATTAAATTAGACATTTGAACTAAAGACTCACATTTCAACTAAAGACTGTGACCTTGACCTTTCACAATGGTGTAGCAAGTTGGCTTTTGTCATTTTGCAAAGTTTGATAGAAATTTAAAAATATAAGTTTTGTGGAGTTAAATTAAGTGAAAATCAAAGCATCCATGCTCTAAACAAGAGGGCCAAAATGGCCCTGAATTGCTCACTAGTATGCTAGCTGGTTTGTGCGTTTGCGTGTATTCCAGTGTATAAGCTTGTTAGATAAGTTATAAATACGTGTGAATAGGGCTCGCTTAGTTGTAATTATTTCAGATAGGTTTGTTACATGTGTTTCATATATACTTGTAGTTTGTGCGTGTGTATGGTGTATTTAAATTAAAAGTCATCAGGGCTCGGTTAGGTGTATTGACTTTAGACAAGTAATACAACCATTTGTATGACCCGACAGAGAACTGCTCTGCTACTGCTATTTCAGGATAGGGCATAACGATAACTAGTAAACATAAAGTGGACGTAGCTTATTTGTTAGGTATCAGTTCTGTTATAAAAAATAGAGATCCTTTCTATCTTTTGAATTCCTATCAAATACTCCATTTAGTTTAGTTCAAATTTTAGTTTAGTTCAAATTTTAGTTTAGCCCCCGTGTGGTTCTCGGGGACCACGTTTGGTCACGGGGCAAAGAATAGGGCCACTGCAGATCCCTTTGGCAAATTCATGTTCATTTTATCATTTTTTGTTCATGTTCATTAAAGGACTTCATCATGATCCCTGCATTGTTTCAGGTGCCATCTCGCTCGCATCAAAAGAGCAGTGGCAGAAAAACAATAACGTGGCTCCAGCGTAAATGGAGTTCCTACGATAGAATTTGCAGCAACTCTGCAGTTCAGGGTGAGAAGGTTCTAGGCCCATTTTCCATATTTTATCTCGATGTACATGGAAGATGAGCCTGGCATGTTCATGCCTTTTAGGCGCCATATAACCTTTTCATGTGTTGGGGCGCCTTAAAACCCCAATTCAATTCAATTCAAATTTTAGTTTAAGGGCGTCGGTTAGCAGTTATTACTTTAGATAGGTTTGTTACACATTGAATAAATGTCTTTTTAACAAATTATTATCCTTTTCAGCCTTGAATAAAAAATTTAAAAAAATGTTATACTGGTTTCCATTTTTTTTTTGGCAACCCTTAAAGTTCTCCGGTCATGTTTTGTTTCATGAACATGTTTATGTTTATTCAAATCGAAATCCATACACAACAATAGATATTTACAATTCACACATTGCAATCTGTGAAAAGCGAGCATAAGATTTTATTTGATGACGCAGAAAACTTTGAACAGGTAAATTAAATCTATCAATTATCTGGCAATAGTTGTGCAGCTATACAAAAGCGTCTTCATTGCCGAACGGTTAACGACATTGCGTTGTAAACCTTCGCCTCTCACCGCTGCGGGTTCGAATCCCACTGGGAGCTCGACTTGTGAGGAAGTGTCGATTCTTACGGATGGCGGGAGATGTACAGTACTGGTTATACCTAGAAAAAGTGGGCGGTCTGCCTCCACCAAAAAAAATCAACTGTCATATATAATCTTACGTCTTGAAAACGACGTAAAAACACCATACAAAGCAGCTAAACAATTCAGATTTACCTCATTTCCCTGTGCAGTCACGCAGTGGTAAAAGTCATGCAAATAATACTTATTTTTACATACAACTTAGTAGCGGATTTAAATACATGTATATGTTCTCCCTGGGAGTATCAAGAAATGTTCATATGTTTATTTGTTAAATGATAATATTACAAAAATGGTGGCCTTTAATACTGTAATGGAATGTATTTTTTTGTCATAGCAATCAAATATAAACACAACATTTTATTTATGTAGTTAAAATGCAATGATAAATGAGTAAGCGATAAAGGTATACATTTGGAACGATAAACAGCTGTTTTTACTTTTAGAAACATAATTCAATCCAATGAAAATATATTTACAAAATAAATTGTTCATTTGATCTTTTGGCAGAATGTTTATGTGTTATAATTAATACTCTATAGGACTTGTCACCCACACGTGAATTATTACATATAATCTACGGAAAGACTAAATTAAACCAGAGAATTACTAAGTTATATATTGTTATTGCCTTTTTTTTTTTACCTTTTTCTACATAAGTTTAATGAGCACTGTTTCACCATGATGCAGACACGAACATATTAATAACAGTCCCGGGTTTAAAACACTAATCATAAGCAAAACCATGAAAATTCAACAAGAGTAACGGGTTGTTTACACATTGTTTGATTATGTAAAATAGGAAGTATGTAATTTTCCCCATGTCGAAATGATTGGTCAACCCATTATGATGTCATTTTCCGGAAATCGACCGCTCACCAGTTTTTTTTTGTGAAGGTAAACTTCATACCTAAACTTCATACGTAAAACTCACCTTTATCAATGGTTGTTCAGAAAATGCAATACAGCAATGGAATTCAACTATACTTAACAAAAAAGAAACTTCTGCAACTTTACCCCTACATGTAGACACAATGAAAATATATTTTGTTTGGTCTTATATGTTAATATATTTGTTAAAAGGCCAGCACTGTTATGAAAACAATTTTCCTTGAATCAAACTTGTACGCACAGTTATTCCCCTTGTTTTGGTTTAAACAGCATTTCCGGGTCTTGTGGTTTAAACTTTGATTTAACACAGTTTTGTTCCATTGAAATAAACAGAAGATAACCCCAGCACCAAAAAGATGGAGAAAGTAAGCTGACCTGTTCACTCACTTTTGCGCCATACAGCTTTTAAGAATGAATATTTTCAGATTACCTCCCTTTACAATACAAATATAGTGATTTCGCAATTTGAATAAAATATGTTTTAGCAGCAACACCCTAACTCTGGTTTTTGATGATTATTAATATTGATCAGAATGATTGAGTGATAATTATAAAATGATGAAATTGTATCTAGATTGGTGTTCAAAATGTAACAAATTTAACCCTATGCAAATCACAGCTTAAAATGCGGAAGTTTCTTTTTTTGTTCAGTATATAATAGGCTTTCATTTAAAATCATTATTTTTTTTCCATTTGGAGGGCTAGTTAAACAAGAGCTGTCAGAGGACAGCGCAGCTCAACTATTTGAATTTTCAGAGAACAAGAAATGATATACCCGGCATACCATCAGAAAAAAAAAAGTGAAAAAGAGGCAAGCTGGATATGTCAAGAAGGAAAACATTGGAATTTTCATTAAATCAAGGGCCACACTTTTTCTGTGATGACAATGAGGTAATTTCATAATAACCCTTTCAGAGGATACATAATGCAAATTTTATAAGTTGAAAATTTGAAGAAAATATGTGTAAATGCATTTGACCTTTCATCCAATGATCACTGATATAATAAAGTATGTAAGTTTGATGATGACTGAATAATAAATGTTGAAGTTATTTTCATGTTAAGAAATGTGGATGTAAACATTAACCTGATGCTAAGAGCCTATCAACACATAAATGCAATTTGTGACCATGAACTTTGACCTATAGACCCCATAAGATCTAAAAATATCAAATTAAAGTTTGACCCAGTAGCTAGGTCCACAAAGGTGGGGAAGAAGTCTAGGATCTACGCTGGTTTGATGGTTGTATCCGTCTGTGTAATGCCCAGTAATATATGTATATGTGGTTATAGGGTAGGGATCTCAACAGTTTACAAGTTATGACCCAGGGGTGGGGAAGGAGTCTGGGGTCTATGCTGGTTGGATGGTTGTATCCGTCTGTTCAAGCAGTAAGTGTATATATGGTTATGGGGTGGGGATCTCAACGGTTTACAAGTTATGACCCAGGGACTATGTCACCAGGGGTGGGGAAGGAGTCCGGGGTCTATGGTGGTTGGGTGATTGTATCCGTCTGTTCATGCCCAGTCAGTGTATATATGGTAATAGGGTGGGAATCTCAATGGTTTCCAAGTTTTTCAGAAAAAAACAAGGGCCATAACTCCGGTGTTACTGATCCGATTTGGCTGGTTTTCGAGCTTTTATTATTTTGTTTCGGAGAAAATTTTGAAATGTTTTTCCTAAATACTTCTTGGTGTAACACACCCATTGATTGTTGCATTGAGTTGTGTGTGAATTAAAATTTAAATGCCATGTTGTCATTCATATCTGGGCCCAAATTAAAAATGAATAACTTACATTCTCATCACAAATGACATATATGCTGCCAAAAAATCCACAGAAAAATGGGGGTCATGTATCTTCTAAGAAAGAACTTGTCTCATGAATGAATGGTCCCTTTTAAAAAACATAAACACTGAGATGCCATAATATTGTATTCATACTCATTTCTATATAAGCAAAATAAATTCAAAACTCACAATTTTAACATGGCAATGCTTGAAAAATGTAACAAATAGATCAAGGTGATATAAACCAAAAATAGCACTTTAAATTAGTGAAAATGCCTTTTTTTACAAGAAATGAGAATTATTTATTGACGCCATTATGCGACTACCCCAGGCTGATACTTCCTGTATTGCAATGGGTGTGCTACACCTTCTATGTAAAAATGACATTTTTTACCAATTCAGGGGCCATAATTTTGTCAAAATGAATGGAAGAGTTATGGGGATTGTTGGATAAGGTACGGAATTTGATGTGAAACATTAGTTTAGATTTTTTTTAATGCAATAACTAGTAGTTTTGAAGTTATAAATATATTGCACAAAATCTTTAAAGAGATGACAATCAAAGGGCCATAACTTTGTCAAAATGAAAGGAAAAGTTATGGGGATTGTTGGATAAGGTGCAGAATTTGATGGCAAACATTAGTATAAAGTTTTAATGCAATAACTCGAGTAGTTTTGAAGTTATAAATCTATGGCAACAAAAACTTTAAGGTAAAGACATGACAATCAAAGGGCCATAACTTTGTCAAAATGCAAGGAAGAGTTAAGCGGATTTCTGGATAAGGTGCAGAATTCGATGGGAAACATTAGTATAAAGTTGTAATGCAATAGTTTCAGTAGTCTTGAAGTTATAAATCTATTGCCCAAAAACTGTAAAGCTGGGGACGCAGACGCCGTGGTGAGTAGGATAGCTCTTGCTATTCGAGCTAAAAACGAATTTATATATCGGGTCAAAATGTACGTTAATTTTTATAAGTTTATTAAAAATATAGCTTTACAATGTTGGCTTCTTTAAATTATAGATTTTAAACTGCCATCAAATTATACATTTTGAAATAGCTGCAGAATATTTTGTAAACCTGCGACTACCTATGACTGGATATAGTTTCAATTTGTTTTGTCTATAGAACAATGTGATGACCAATTTAAATCTAGATCCACATTTTGAGGGTTCAGTGCAAAACTATTCTATCTCCTTCTTTATTCATATGTAGTTAGAATAGTTTTGCGCTGAGCCCTTTATTTTGTTGAATGTTGTTTTTCAGAATTTTGTTTTGTTTTTTGTATTCATTCTTACTAACCTGCCAAATAACGGCAAAATTAACTCCACAAAACTCTATCCATATGTTCAGTTCATATAATAATGTGCCAAAAGTAAAGGTTTATTCACAGGTTTTTAAGCTACCCTTGATTTAATATCCGTAAAATGGTAACTCTTAATTTGAGGCTCCAGTTTTGGAGTTTGGTCTGCCGTTTATTTTGCGTCTATAGAGTTTGGATTATTTAAATATTTAAGTTATACAGTATATACCTCGTCCTCAGTAGGTTTAGAAAAAGGTGTACTTCTGTTGGAAAATGTGCCTGTTGATGGCGGGATGGGGGTTTTAAGTTACTTTATTGTTTATGGTGCATAATCACACAGGTTTTCAGCATACATTCAGATTCAGATGCAGTTTTTGTTTGCCAAGATATGCAATATAATTACAATATCACAAATAAACAGATGCAGTTTATGTTTGCCAAGATGTGATATAATTACAATATCACAAATAAACCACTTAGTTTGCGAAAACACGACTTTTTGATCGGTTTCATGACAAAAAATGTAAACCAAGCCCTTGTTTCAGGTAGGGTTTTTCTTCACAATTTTCTTAATATTTAACGAATTTTGTTCAAATAAAACAAACGTGGCTCCATCGTAAATGGAGTGTCTATAGAATTCTCTGCAGTTCTGCATGTAAGAAGGTTCTAGGCCCATTCTCCATATTTTATCTTGGTGTTAATAGAGGATGAGCCTGGCACGTTCATTCCTGTTAGGCGCCATATAACCTTTCGTATGTTGTTGCACCTTAAAACACAATTCAATTCAAAAATAGCGTACATACCTTTACAATGCGAGCTCTTTCCTTCACCGCAAAAGGCGATTTGGTTCATTCATTACTTACCGAGATTAACCCTCCCAAATGAAATAACCTTTTGCGGCAGAGAAAATTTTGGAGGGGTATGTGCACTTTTGTTGAATAAAATCTGATAAATATAAAGAGAGATGAAGGAACACCTATCTGAATCGAGCGTTTTGTTTACAATGTTTACCGCAAAACCAATCAACTAGACGGGTGTGTTCCGTCAGCACTCTAAAAAACAAGGTCTTTTGGACCCACATAAATGACCTTGACAAACTTTGCATAAGTTTTCTTGAAGAAAAAAATGAGTATTTAACCTATATAATGACCTTCAGTGTGACCTTGACCTTTATATTTTAGTAATGCCATGTCGATGTTGTCATGAGTATATATTGAAAGTTTGATGCTGAAATATCAAGAAATGAGAAAGTTATAGCCAATGTTAAGTTTTCGTGAAGAAAACAAGAGGTAAATGACCTTGAAGCTCTACTGATAGGTTTTTGATAGCTAGATCAGCATTCCTGTGAAGTTTCATGAAAATCCGTCAAGTAGTTTCAGAGGAGTAGTCGCTACAAGTTTTCATTATATAACTCTATGTAAACAAAGATGGCCGCTGGCGGCCATGTTTAACGTCAAATCAAAATAATTTTTGACAAGGATCAACAATCATGTCATGCTGATCATTTTAGAAAAGTCCCATATCAATATCACTTATAGTTTTCAAGAAGTAGTCGCTACAAACTTGTATTTGAAAACCTATTTTTAGCCATGGTGGCTATCTTGAATTTCCGGCCGACCTGAAATTTTGCTAGGATCAATAAGACAACATTCCTGTGAAGTTTCATGAAAATCCGTCACGTAGTTCCAGAGGAGTAGTCGCTACAAGTTTTCATTATATAACGCTAGTAAAGGTATTTATACCACTAATTATTTTTCCATAGACACCAATGTTAAAGTGTCACATATTAATGATCTGCTGCAAATTCAACTCAAGTATGGATAATGCAGCAGTGAAATGTTCATATAGAATACTAATTTTCCACTTGAAAATCACCAGAATAGGTGGGTCACAAGACATGTAAGAAAGTTCTTGTTTGTTTACTTACAGGTCAAGGGTACAGCTGTTTTCATTGATCGACTGTTTTCATTGCTCACAAAGTGTAAGCATAGTCAAAATTTCGAAAATGTTCATCAGTGATCATGGTGATCCAGTAAAACTTATTAATTATTAAATACGCTTCTTAAACATACAACCACAAAATCGAATAGAAATGGGCAGTTTTCCCCTTACTTATAATGCCATTTTCATCAAAAAAGGAGGGATTACTTTTTATTACAGGAACTACATTCGACACACCTCAGAGGCTTACATGTAATTAGTGGTGGTAAACCTAAACAAAGATGGGCGGCCATGTTTAAACGTTGCATCAAAATAATTTTCGACAAGGATCAACATCATTCCAAACCGATCATTTTAGAAAAAGTCCCATATCAATTTCACTTACAGTTTTCAAGATGTACTCGCTACAAACTTGTTTTTTGAAAATCTATTTTAGCTGTGGTGACCATCTTGAATTACTGACCAACCTGAAATGTTGCTAGGATCATTTAGACATCAAGAGCAGCATTCCTGTGAAGTTTCATGGAAATCCGTGGAGTAGTTTCAGAGGAATAGTCGCTACAAGTTTTTACTAAATAACTCTATGTAAACAAAGATGGCTGCTTGCAGCTATTTTTACCATCGAATCAAAACCATTTTCGACAAGGACCAACATCATGTCATGCTGATCATTTTAGAAAAAGTCCCATATCAATATCACTTGAGTTTTCAAGGAGTAGTCGCTACAACTTGTTGTTTAAAATCTATTTTTAAAATTTGGTGGCCATCTTGGATTCAGATCAACATGAATTTTTGCTAGGATCAACTAGACTTCATGGGCAACATTTCTGTAAAGTTTCATGAAAATCCATTCAGTAGTTTCAGAGGAGTAGTCGCTACAGGTAGAGCTAACAAGAGCTGTCAGAGAACAGCGCAGCTCGACTATTCGATTTTTCAGAGAATAATAAATTATATAGCTAGTATATACCACCAGAAATAAGGCTAAAACAACGTGGGGTGGGGTTGAGGGCGCAATATAGCTATGTGTAAGAACTGATCAAAACTACAGAGAAAATATAAAAAAAAAATCAAGTTTTGAGTGGGGGTGGGGTGGGTGGTTGGGGTAGTAATGGTGGTTAGGGCAATATATATGTGTAATAATTCACCAAAACAACAAAATATGTAAAAGAAATCGAGTTTTCAGTGGGGATGGGGGAGAGGCGGGGGTTGGGAGAGCAACATATATGTGTAAGAAGCTATGTGTAAGAATTGACCAAAACAACACAGAAATATGTAAAAAAAAATAAAAAAAATTGAGGGAGTTTCGAGGCGGTGGTGGGTGGGACCGGTGGTGTAGGGTGGGTTGGGGTTGGGGGAGGGGGAAACATATATGTGTAAGAATTGAAAAAAGCAACACAGAAATTTGTAAAAAAAAAAAGTTTCAAGTTTGGGGGTGGGGGGGTAGGGGGGGGGAGTGGCGGGGGGGGGGGGGGGGGGGGGGGGGGCGGGCGAGTGGCGTGGGAGGGAGGGGAGCAACATATATGTGTGGAGGAGTGGGGCCGGGGGGTGGGGGGTGGGGCTGGGGGGGAGGGAGGAGGGAGCCCATGCCCCAATATGAGTGAAGTATGAATAAGATGCATAATGCTATAAGAAATCCCAAACCAAATTTATAGATATATACATGCTTACATGCAAGCCTGCAAGCCTAGATCTGCCTTTATTGCACATGTTATGGGCCATCACTATTTGGGTTCCATGTGTGCCCAGAAATTGCAGAAGACAAAATGTATTACCCAACCCTTTACAACATACTATAAGGAAACCAATTCCAAAATTTAGTTCAGCTAGGAAAAGAAATGCAAGAGATATAGACCTGTAAACACAGCTTACACGCAAAATTTGATGTGAAACAGACACATTTTAAGGGCTATCCGAATTTGGGTTCCATGGAAGCCCAGGGGTTACAGGAACCAAAATTACTTAAGCAGCCCTTAAGACAATGCTATAAGGAAGCTAATGGCCAAATAGCACAATGCTAGGGTAAGAATTGTAAGAGATATAGACTTGTAAACACAGCTTACACGCAAAATTTGATATGAAATGGGACACATTTTATGGGCTATCATAATTTGGGTTCCATGGGAGCCCATGGATTACAGGAACCAAAATTGCTTATGCAGCCCTTAAGATAATGCTATAAGGAAGCCCATGGCCAAATTTGGTTGTGCTAGGATAAGAAATGTAAGAGATATAGACTTGTAAACACAGCTTGCACGCAAACCTTGATGTGGGATGCCGACGCTGACCCCGGGGTGATTACATAAGCTCTCTTATTCTTCGAATAGTCGAGCTAAAAATGAGAAAGTTATAGCCAACGTGAAGTTTTCGTGACGGACGGGTGACAAGGTGATCCCTATGCATCACATTTTCTTCGAAAAGGCGACACAAAATGTCGCGTTGTTTTGCCACCCTGCTTTTAGCCGAGATCTTGCCGAGATTTACAAACCACAGGTATAGTCAATATTCGAAGGATTTCAAACAGAAATGAACACAAAAGAAATATATTTATTTATAATTTACTGGCTGTACAAATATTGTACAATGATTAAACATTTCTGAAAGCATAAAGTCAAATGAAACAAATGAATGCAAACAGGCATGACTGTAACACATATTATGTGTCAAAAATATGTGAAATATCCAATCTGTGTACATCTTTAAACAAAGCAGTCAAAATTCGTCGAAACATGGTAACACAACTAAAGGCTTTTATATTCGAACATACAATGGACCCAGGAAGGCATTTTTTAAATTAAAACATCCACCCATAGAGGCAAAATTGAGTTTAAAAAGAAAAAAATTACAGAAAATAGAGTTCACCCATAAGTGTTTTTTAAACTGACTTCCTGGGGTTCCGATTATGTTTTAATGGAATAGCCCTTAGTAGTGAACAAGGTTGTCCCAAAAGTCATAGCAAGACATTCGCAAGGATCACTCGAGCATATTGATGAATCTATTTAGGAAAGGAACTTAAGAAGCATTATGCTTCCACTCCGATCCTTATATCTGTTGTCATTGTATAACTGAACTGAATGGGTTTTAATGTGCACCAACACATGAAAGGTTATATGGCGCCTAACAGGAATGAACGTCCCAGGCTCATCCTCCATTTACATCAAGATAAAATATGGAGAACTTCAGAGGTGCTGAAAATTCTATGGTAGATACTCCATTTAAGATGGAGTCACGTTTCCACGTTTGCATACGCGGTGTCATGATCAAGATCTGCATGAACCCCCCCCCCCCCCGACAAAATAAATATAAATGTAGGGTCCTACATGTGACAGTGTGTTTGTGAGATTGCAGTGGTTGTATTCTACCCAGGCAACTGCACGGGACTCGTCATTGCATATATGCAAAGGTTTTAATTGTATTACTGGCATGGTATTAAATGCATACTTTAGGCATGAGAAGTGTCACCCATTTAGTACAAGAAAGTAATTCAACACTATCGACTCAACATAATATCCGAAAGAAAATATATATGAATATAAATACGGCAGAAATTGCACCTTTTATATCTGAAAAGTTTGATGCAATTTTACTTAAAGTTGTTATGCAAAATAGAATAGTCTATTTATCCAGTGAGAGCAGACGAGACATCATTTCTAAATAAAATAAACCATGTTATCAAATCATCCAAATTTTCACTTAACCATATCCCATCCATTTTGGATCATTTTTTTTAAACAGAACAGAACAGAACATATATTTTATTTCGACTTTAACATATACAGCTCATCGTCATTTAAAGACCCAGGAAAAATGGGTGGTCTGTCTCCACCACAAAAAAAAAGACCGTCATATATAACCTTGCATGTGTTGAAAATGACGTAAAACACCATACAAAACAAAACAAAAACAAACCATGTGCTCCAGTGTGTTTTACATAAATGTATGGGACTACATATGCTTTTGTTACAGGTGTAAATACCTCATTCTTTTTTCTATCTTTCTATCTTCTAACTTTCTCTCTATATTTCTATTAAAAACAGTCTATTAAATCATTTTAGAATGATTTAGTTTTTAGAATTTTGTGATTCTTGGTTTCAAGAAACTCATTATTCAATGAGAGATACAAAACAGATGTACTTTAACTGGTTCAAATCTCTACTGATATAAGCTTCTTGACAACTGGGAACTATCCACTACAATATGAACCATGGCATCTGGGAACTATCCACTACAATATGAACCATGGCATCTGACTACAATATGAACCATGGCATCTGGGAACTATCCACTACAATATGAACCATGGCATCTGGGAACTATCCACTACAATATGAACCATGGCAATTAAGCCTATCAAACTAAAGTTGCAATTAGTTCCATGCTGAAAATATTCTCCTTTCTTTAAAACTATTTGCCGCCAAGTTTGCCACATTACTGGCATGGTATTAAATGCATACTTTAGGCATGAGAAGTGTCACCCATTTAGTACAAGAAAGTAATTCAACACTATCGACTCAACATAATATCCGAAAGAAAATATATATGAATATATATACGGCAGAAATTGCACCTTTTATATCTGAAAAGTTTGATGCAATTTTACTTAAAGTTGTTATGCAAAATAGAATAGTCTATTTATCCAGTGAGAGCAGACGAGACATCATTTCTAAATAAAATAAACCATGTTATCAAATCATCCAAATTTTCACTTAACCATATCCCATCCATTTTGGATCATTTTTTTTAAACAGAACAGAACAGAACATATATTTTATTTCGACTTTAACATATACAGCTCATCGTCATTTAAAGACCCAGGAAAAATGGGTGGTCTGTCTCCACCACAAAAAAAAAGACCGTCATATATAACCTTGCATGTGTTGAAAATGACATAAAACACCATACAAAACAAAACAAAAACAAACCATGTGCTCCAGTGTGTTTTACATAAATGTATGGGACTACATATGCTTTTGTTACAGGTGTAAATACCTCATTCTTTTTTCTATCTTTCTATCTTCTAACTTTCTCTCTATATTTCTATTAAAAACAGTCTATTAAATCATTTTAGAATGATTTAGTTTTTAGAATTTTGTGATTCTTGGTTTCAAGAAACTCATTATTCAATGAGAGATACAAAACAGATGTACTTTAACTGGTTCAAATCTCTACTGATATAAGCTTCTTGACAACTGGGAACTATCCACTACAATATGAACCATGGCATCTGGGAACTATCCACTACAATATGAACCATGGCATCTGACTACAATATGAACCATGGCATCTGGGAACTATCCACTACAATATGAACCATGGCATCTGGGAACTATCCACTACAATATGAACCATGGCAATTAAGCCTATCAAACTAAAGTTGCAATTAGTTCCATGCTGAAAATATTCTCCTTTCTTTAAAACTATTTGCCGCCAAGTTTGCCACAACGAAGAAACACAATGTTTTAAATGAAATACAACTCATGTACAGCATAAATCATACAGAATAACAAATATAATACCACTTGATCACAAACAAAATGAAACCCGAAGCACATTATAGCGGACAGTCGACTGGCACGTGTGACTATATACACGTATTCTATCACACTATATCCAGGCAAATGTTCTCCATATTTAGAGTACAAAACACGACTCGGAATCAAAATTGATGCTCAACATCTCAGTATGCTCAAGTCTCCCTTAACATTGTCCCTATTTACATACATGTACGACAAAATACAACTTTGCACATGCGCTCAAATAATTCATTGAAAAACTTTTACTGCGAGTTCATACAAAACACCGTCATGGCATCAGCTGTAATGTAGAATATTTTGGTCTGGGTTCTGTATGAGATCTACAACAAATCCCCCACTAGTGTGGACGACAACAAATCCCCCACTAGTGTGGACGACCTGTCCACTAGTGTGGACGACCTGTCCACTATGAAGCACATGAAAGTAACAAACATCACGTGCACGTCACCTGGCAATACGCCAAGCTTGATCATTGTGGTTCTCAAATTCCCACTAAGTTGATTGTTGAAACACGTAGTTGTCTAATAATATTGTTTTTTTTCTCTTTTAGACACGTTTTCAATAGTGAATTCCATATCAATAAAGAACCATTTTTTAATCACAGTGACATCTCATGTATAAAAACTTTTGCGTTTGCAAACGTTTGTACGGGCTTAATTTCATAGGTGCGTTTTCTCTTTTATACTCGTTTTCAATAGTGAATTCCACATCAATAAAGAACCATTTTTTAATCACAGTGACATCTCATGTATTCAAAAGTATCCTTGATAACTTGTATTCTTGTCAAATATCCCACCAAACGTTAGATTCCACGTATACGCACTTTTCTAAATAGCACTAATATCAGACCTGACATCTACATTCCATGTGTAAACTGTAACATCACTTCCATAATAATAATCTCGGACTATTCCAACTTCCATTGTCTACAAACCACGATAAACATCACACACCCTTGTTGCTCTGGAAATGTGACGAATCACATAAGAGTATATGGTTTCCATGGATACAGTCACACACACACGCCTACGTGGACATTCATCAAGACTTCAGACGGAGGCTCTGTGTATGTAATGCCTGCTTGAGAATCGACGCAACATCCTTCAGACTGCCGGTCTCCCCATCTGTAAATTTCAACGAAAAAACAAATATAGTGGTATCTTTGCATCAGGGAACCAGGTGTGTGTGAGGGAGCGGTATAGGGTTGGCGATACTTGTGCAATGTCCCCCCGAGTGCCAAAATAAAACATCGCCCGTATTTACTACATAATTATAGTTTTATTCTTAATAGAATAAAGTTATTCACTTACAATGTTGACTAAGAAATGTTATAAGTAAGTTATTCACATGTTTTGACTCAGAAATGTAAGAAACAAGTTATTTACCTGATTCAGAAATGTAATAAGTTTCCCTGTGTTGAATCGGACACTTAAAAGTTATTCTGACACCTGAAATGTGAAGTTATTCACACGTGTTGACCCAGGAATTTAATAAGCAAGTTATTCACCTGTGTTGACCTAGAAATGTAATGAGTAAGTTATTCACCTGTGTCATCTGTACTGATAACATCCTTTTCTAACTTGAGTTTTTCTCGTGCACATTTCAACATGGCCTCTTCCACAGTAGATTGGCTGATGAGGCGAATTATCTGCACTTCTCTGTCAAATATAACATGAAACACTTTTTTAGAGGCCAGCCCAAGGGAATTATAAAAGATTACCTTTTTAGTCATGACAAAAAAAATGACCCTTTTAGTCACGTGAGGAACTTACAGTACTGTTGTATTTGTCCTTCTAATAGTGGACGTGCACTACAATCAAGTATAAAACGAAAAATGATAAATGGTAGTTACTGGCACAATTGATGTACGACTTTTTTTTCAGTTTGCAAAAATCTAAGGGAAACCTAGGTAGACATGTAGCAAAATCCCTAGTAGAAAACTCATAATAAAAAGGTAACAAAATAACAAACTGCAAAATTGTGACTTCAGCATCCTAAGACTACAGTAATAATGATTTTTGAACTTGTCAGAGCTTTCATTAAAGGGACACATGGCAATCTTGAAGTGTTTGAAATAGGTGTCTCGATTTATATATTCTGCAACATTTTTACTTTTACCCTGGTTACATGTAAATAAATCAAATTTAAAGTATTCACTATTTCGTCTTATTATATACAAGTTTCAATATATTATTGGTGCAATAATATCAAAAATTAATAATATGCAAAAACAAATTGCTTAATAATAATCTTATAATATTAATGATTGAACAAATGCAAATTTTGCAGAAAAAATAGCAAACGCTGTGAGTTTTTAAAAAATAAAGATTGCCGTGTGTCCCTTTAATGTCAACAATCTGGCAAAGTTAAGTAAAGATCAAATATAAAACGAAGGTATTCAATGTTCACAAGGCAGAATATAGCTTCTTTTTTCTCTCAATAAATCATAGGACCATAATGCTGGTGTTGCAAATCTGATATAACTGGTTTTTGAACTTGTTTGAGCTTTCATTGATATAAACGATCTGGCTAAGTTTAGTAAACTTTAAAAGATCAAATACAAAATGAATGTGCTAGAGTGTTCACAAGGCAGAATATGTCATTTTTCAATAAATGAAGGGCCGTTTTATAACTCTGGTGTGACTAATCCAATATAACTGGTTTTTGAACTTGTCGGAGCTTTCATTGATATCAACAATCTGGCAAAGTTTGGTATCGATTAAATAACAAGAGCACTGCCTAGCGGGGCATTAAATAACAAGAGCACTGCCTAGCGGGGCATTAAATAACAAGAGCACTGCCTAGCGGGGCATTAAATAACAAGAGCACTGCCTAGCGGGGCATTAAATAACAAGAGCACTGCCTAGCGGGGCATTAAATAACAAGAGCACTGCCTAGCGGGGCATTAAATAACAAGAGCACTGCCTAGCGGGGCATTAAATAACAAGAGCACTGCCTATCGGGGCATTAAATAACAAGAGCACTGCCTATCGGGGCATATATGCCCGTCGTTGGCGAGGTTAAGTTAAATCTTTTTGAAAGGAAAATAATTAAACAAGACCTCGGTCTGAGGGTGTCTCGCCCACCGCGGCGAACGGCATACGAAATATTTTATTCAATTTGTGCTTAAATGATGTCCACCAAAGACAACACTTCATATGACCAAGTATCAAACAAATAAAAGCGAGGTAATCATAAGAAGTTAAGTTTCTGAAGTTAAGACTATTAATTAAAGTGGTTTAACCAGGGTGTAGTTGGGAAAATAATGCAAAATATGACCTTGACCTTGGTATTTTTTGTCATCCAGCGATGTCCACCAATGCCAACAATACATATGACCAAGTGTCAAAGACATAAAGTGAGACAATCAAATAAAGTTAACTGAGGTTAAGTTACCTAACCAAGGTTAAGTTTGGGGAAAATAATGCAAAATATGACCTTGACCTTGGTATTTTTTGTCATCCAGCGATGTCCACCATTGCCAACAATACATATGACCAAGTATCAAACAAAGAAACTAAAGTTATCAGAAAAAGTTAACAGGTTAACTTACCCAACCAAACTGATGTTTAGGGTAAATAACGCAAAATATAACCTTGACCTTGGTATTTTTTGTCATTCAGCGATATCCACCATTGCCAACAATACATATGACCAAGTATCAAAGAAACAAAGAAAATGAGGCAATCACATACAGTTAACTGAGGTTAATTTTGGCATTACATGATGTTCCTTGTCCCAATAAAGCATGTGAGAAAGTTTAAGAAAAATTCGAGCAGTGGTTGTTGAGATATAGTTGATTTAAAGTGTGGCCGCTGCCGCCGCCGGAAAAGTGACTGCTATGTCTCGCTACCCACTATCGTGGGCGAGACAAAAATATGAATTAAAAGAGTGTTATGGGCCTTTATCAGATGTCTTAGTTGGATCATGTTGAAAATGTGTGCAAAGTTTCATTGTTGTACACCTAATACTTGAAAGTTATTAGCCACAATTGCTTGTAAAATGCAAGATTAAGTTCCATGCTAAACCTTTGAAAGGGAAATAATTGAAAAAATATGAACCAGAGAGTTATGGGCCATTCTCAGATGTATTCATTTGATTATGTTGAAGATGGTTCATTGCTGTAGACCTTACACTGATATTAGTCACAATCAGTTGTCAGGTAAAAGTTAATGGACGGACAACACCAGGACATAATATGTCAGGCATATAAAAAAAGAAGCTGCTAGAATGTTCACAACGCAGAACAGACCATATCTCATGATGTTCCTGGTCCGATATAGCTGTTTTTCGAACTTTTCCAAGCTTTCATTAATATCAAATACTTTAAATAAATGAAGGTGCTCGAGTGTTCACAAGGTAAAAAATGACATTTTTCAGTAAAACAAGGGGACGGACAACACGTCCGAACTATGAACAAAATCAAACCTTTGCTTTATTTTTGAATAAGGTTATTGATACTGCCTGTCAATTCACCAAAATAAAATTACGAATGTTTACATTAGTCGAGTGCAAACTTTGTCATACTTTGTCTGCCCTACTCTGTGACACCGATCTTCCGCCTGCTTGTCATTGTACGGGTTGAAGTCTATATCGTGTATGATGACAACATTTGCCGACGTAAGATTGATCCCCAGACCTCCAGCTTTGGTGGACAACAGAAATACGTATATATCCTTGTCGATGTTGTATTCGTCTATCAACTTTAACCTGAAATACAAGCTTTGTTTAATTACAGTAGAAACATTAAACAAGATGGTAACAGTTACCAATGTGTCCCACGTCTGAGGAAATATGTTGGCTACAGGGTGTTTTAGTAATTGCAAAATGATCATAGAGTTTGCATTATATATAGGGTCAACCCCGGTACGTTCAGACACCTTCGTATTCAGCCACTTGTTTTGACACGTATCTGTGCGCCAGAAGTTTTATGAAATAATTGCATAATGAAGGGTCATATGCGGATCGTTTTCAAATGAAAACAGAATTAATCATTCCATTTAACACTTATAAAACCATTTGTATGCTTTTGTCATCACATCTCTGTTAAGGTCGGGACTACTGTTTAAGTAGAAACAGAGAAAAACACGCCCCAACCCATCATTCGCCTCCATTTTCTTGGGGCTGGAAGTGTTGCAATGGTTTCAAATTGTTTGACTTAAGATTTATTAGATCAATAATAATTTATAAAATTGATGTTGATTGTACCATCCAATATTTCACCAGGAGTATGGTACAGTCATTCTGTCAAATAAATGAACCCAACAATAAACAAATATACATTTTTATATTTTAATCATTAACTATGTAACTTAATTGTTCAAATGGATACAAATTTCAAAAAAATACGACCAACAAGATCGAGTAATATCGCAGATTTGCTGGTGCGGTTAACAGGATGCTCCTATATCAAATGTTTGCACATGGCACCAAAACAGGTTTTGATGACGAATACATTATTTGACAAATCAAAAAGTGTGTTACACTTGGCATAATAATAACAAACTCAAAGCTAAGAACATCGATTTTTAATGGATAACATTATGACATAATACGTGATTATACCGGGAAGTACTCTCAAACAGTGTTGTGAGTGTAATCAAGCGTCCAATCATACCGGGCTGTCCGAACGTACCGGGTTGGACCCTAAAACTTTAAACTAACCTGCCAAATAATGACAAAATTACATTACAAAACCATTTATCAAAACTCTAGCCATGTGTTCAGGTCATATAATAATGCGCATGTGCCGATAACAGGTGAAGTTTCACGAGTTTTTAAAATATTCGTGATTGAATATGCTTAAAAGTAATTAAGAGTTAGTAATTTTTAATTTGACACTCCAGTTTTGGAGTTTGGTCTGGCTGGTTAAAGCTGTTTATATTGTGTTTATAGAGTTTGTATTCTCAAAATGGGTAATTTATTTATATGCCTCATTGTCTGTAGGTTTAGAAACGGTGTACATGTTGTAAAGTTTGACTGTTGTTGGCAGGATAGATACTTTATCATACAATACGAATATTAGACTACACTGTGGACTGAGAAACAAAAAGCTGCGACTAATCCCTTAGACATTTTCGAATTACAGACAGTTTTCATGATTGCATCTTTCTAAATATGATTTAAATTCCTTCAAATCTGAGTGACTATCATTTTCGTATTAGGCCCTAAATTCCAAAACGCCAATAACTGCAGTAAGTATTGTGGTATCAAAATTACTACAGTTTTTTTTTCCTTTATAAATGGGCCGAATATCGGCTACTTCCCCAAGCAAAATAGCCTACTCTTTGCCCTCTGTGACCGAGAAAATACCCGTAAAACTTGCTAAACATCATTTCCCACTCTTACTTTCTCAACATTGTTATGTTTGGGATACATCTATAGAATTTTTTTTATCTAAAATGTACCTTATTTTGCATATTTACACACCAAATCTTCTATTTCTACCGAATACTCTTGTTCCCCCTATATCTCGAAATCACACTATTTTCCCCCTTTTTCTCGAAAATCACGCTTTTCCCCTCTAATAAAGGCATGGGCCTCTTCCCCTATTTAAAAAAAGCCCTGGACTATAAAACATAATCATCTTCAAATGATAGAAACAATCCTATTAAATATGAAGTGAATCCTTTCAAATTTAAAGACTAGCTGCGACCACAAGATTCTTATAGGCCCTACAATTTCTAAGTCTAGAAAGGGCCATAACTGTGGTAAAATTGTCAAATGAAAATGACGAACAAATAGTATCATCTTCAAGTGATGGCAAACAATCGCATCAAATATGGTGTGAATCCCTTCAAAAACAGAATGACTAGTTACAGACGGATGATCATTATTTCTATGTCTCTTTCTTTGAAAAGGCATGGGACAAAAATTCAATTTTCTTTTTCCATAGGTCAAGCATTACATCAGTATGATTAGTATGACCTTACCTTTCTACCACGGGCGTGGATCCGTCCAGACGTAGATATTTTATATTCTTCTGTTTCATGAACACCTCCATGATGTCCAGGAGAGATGTGAACTGACTGAACAACAACACGCGATCTTCCTTTTTCTTGTGTTTATCCAGCAAGCGATTTAAGGCCTGGAACTTGCCGGACTCCCCGATCAGTGACTTGTCCAGCACAAAGCGGCCCAGGTAAGACTAAAATAGTTAAGTATCCACTAAAATAAGATCAGGAGTTGGAAAGCTCAGGATTCGGAAAGCTCTGGAGTCAAAAAGCTCAGAAGTCTGAAAGTTCAGGAGTCAGAAAGCTCAGGAGTCAGAAAGCTGCGGTGTTGGAAAGCTCAGGAGTCAGAAAGCTCTGGTGTCAGAAAGCTTATGAGTCAGAAAGCTCTGGTGTCAGAAAGGTCAGAAAGCTTAGGAGTCAGAAAGCTCTGGTGTCAGAAAACTCTGGTTTCAGAAAGCTGAGGAGTCAGAAAGCTCTGGTGTCAGAAAGCTTAGGAGTCAGGAAACTCAGGAGTCAGAAAGATTAGGCGTCAGAAAACTCAGGAGTTTGAAAGTCCAGGATTAGGAAAGCTCAGGTCTCGGAAAGCTCAGGAGTCAGAAAACTCAGGAGTCTGGAAGCCCAGGAGTCGGAAAGCTAATGAGTTGTGGGGGCATAAAAATCACATTTTTTTTCCTAATATTTAATTTAACAGTTTTAAACTGTTGCCACATAAATTTATCGAAAAGATGTTTAACACGCTGTTACTAGTCCTGTATTCTATTGAAGCACATTATACTCACTTTATAATACAAGCAACATTTATGAAGTTCAAAATCGGACATGACCCGCATGTCTTCTGAGATCAGTTTTGGTAATGCTCCTCTGTCTTTGTGACTAGGCTCCTGGAAGAGAGGAAAATGGATTTAATGTCACAGCAGCTTTACATGTGATTAATGCAAAAGAATTTGGGTATCAAAACATTGCTAATATTGCTATTTAAAGGCTCGCCAACACACAGAGGGGAAGGATACAGGATAGGAATCCGAGAACCATGCACGACTCTTACTTCTGAATTGATTCCTATGACCATTACCTGCTCGGAGGAGTTTGTTCGTGTTTTATGTCATTTTTCAGCACATTTAAAGGGACACACGGCAATCTTGAAGTATTTGAAATGGGTGTCTCGATTTATATATAGAGTATCATGTTTACTTCTACCCTGGGTATGTTTAAATAAATCAAATTTTAAGTTTCACTATTTCGTCTTATTATACTATAAGTTTTAATATATTATTGGTGCAATAATATCAAAAATTAATAATATGCAAAATCAAATGGCTTAATACAATTCTTATAATTAACATTAATGATTGAACAATGCAATTTATGTAGGAAAACTAACGCGACGCCGCTAGATTTTAAAAAATCAAGATTGCCATGTGTCCCTTTAAGGCTATGTATGATGGTTGACTTTTTTGTGGTGGAGGCGGACCACCCACTTATTCCTGGGTAGAACCAGTACTGTATACCTCCCGCCGTCCGTAAGAATCAACACTTTCTCATAAGTTGAGCTTCCAGTGAAATTCGAACCCGCAGCTGCAGTAAGAGGCGAGAAGGTTTACAACGCAACGTTGTTAACCCCTCGACCACAAACGCACTTAATAAGAATGTGACACATACAGGTGGCACGCGTGACCATTATCCATTGTAGCTGCAACATCAACTACAGTTCCAGCACCATTCTTATGAGGTAAAACTCATTTACAGTCGAACCTCGATAGCTTGAAGTCAGCGGGACCATAGGGATATGTTCGAGCTATCGGTGGCTTCGAGGCATCGAGGGAACGATAAAAACCATAATATCTATCCGACTTTGTGTACCGCCCGAAATAGAGTAAGTGATGTAACGTTCTCGGTATGATTTTTATGTTCATGCATGTTTGTTTAAACCTCATAACGGATATATAACATGTAATTGTTACACTGAAAATACAGGAAAACTGCAATAATGTGTTTGTTTTATCATTTATTTAAAGAAATATCACAATAATAGATTTTAACATACAAGCCTGAAGTCCGAATAATGAGAACAAGGTAAGACCGGTTTCGGTACATAGAACTGAATAGAATAGACAATAGCGTTGCACATAATTTTTATTAAAACCAATCAACAAACGTTATTTAATTAGAAAAGCAACCGTGTTTAATCAGTAAATAAAGTGAACTAAACATACTCGGGGAAATGCTCTTATCTCATTAAAAAGTGAACACACTTTATTTTAATTATTGTTTTATTTTTATTAAAAACAATCAACAAACGTTATTTAATTAGAAAATCAACCGTGTTTAATTTATCGTAATTAACAGTAAACAAAGTTCACTAAGCATAAATTGTATGTCTAAATGTTTGCACCTTTAACAACCAACTTGATCTGTTATCGCACTATGATCAAACTTGCTAAAAACAAATACAACCGCGTCGATTACAATAATATGGTCGACGTCGCATGGCAACGGATCTCAAATTCACAGAAAAATGGATCTTCGGACTGTAAAAAGTACTCGAGCGAGCCGGGGTATTCCAGAAATAATATTCGAATAATCAAGGTTAAATTACATTGAATTATATAGGAGTTGTGTCGGGACCGGAAAATGTGCTGGAGTTACCGATGGTATTCGAATCACCAATGTTCGAGCTATCGAAGTTGGACTGTATATAAAATGGTATGAGAATGAAACAAGAGGCCCAAGAGGGCCTGTGGACGCTCTACTGGCTCTAGATAAAGTTTATGTATAAGGGGCCATTACTCCAGGGGACTAGCCCAGGGCAAGTAGATTTCAAAAGTCCACTTGCCCTGACTGAAAAGTCACTTGCCCTGATTTTTTTTAACTTGCCCCAAAATGATTATTACCATTGAATAGTTGCCAATACATAATTTATGGCAATATTTAATACTTCGATTTTTTACTTTGTTTTATTTAGAATAAATTAATAATACATATGATGATGTGATTAAAATCAAACAATAAGGTTCTATTTTCTTTCTTTTATTTATCCATTGTATATAATAAACATTTTATAACAAAACCAACATTTCATAATACATATATCTTTTATGATAAATAAGACGTTTAAGAAATAAACTGCACGAAGTAGTGGTGTTGCCTGCTGCTGCAGACAGAGAGAGTCTGAACTGAATTAGTCCACCACACTGATAATTCAGATAGATAACCACACTGATAATTCAGATAGATAACCACACTGATAATTCAGATAGATAACCACACTGATAATTCAGATAGATAACCACACTGATAATTCAGATAGATAACCACACTGATAATTCAGATAGATAACCACACTGATAATTCAGATAGATAACCACACTGATAATTCAGATAGATAACCACACTGATAATTCAGATAGATAACCACACTGATAATTCAGATAGATAACCACCCACACTGATAATTCAGATAGATAACCACACTGATAATTCAGATAGATAACCACACTGATAATTCAGATAGATAACCACACTGATAATTCAGATAGATAACCACACTGATAATTCAGATAGCTAAAACTTGCAACAGTTCTGTTTACTCAGATATGTTTGCCACCAGGCCCTGATGTGACCCAGTGTCCAATGGCCCTATTGATGTCATCCTGTGTCAGTTTAGCTGCCGAGTGTATGCTCATCAACATCTGAAGGGTGTCCTGCTTAAGGCAGTTTCTTCTAACTGTCTTTATATTGTTCATCAAACCAAACCCCCTCTCACATTCTGCAGTGGAAGGGCTGACTACCAACATGATCTCTAGTAGTTTTGTTGCCGCTTTATTCTTCTTGTCACTTCTCAGAATCTGTCCAAACACTTCACTCTTTGGTATATCCAGTGTCTTGTACTGAGCTAGTACAACTTTCATATGTATGTATTCCTTGTGGATGTCTGAGTGGTCTTCTGTAGGGAACAAGACAGGAAAGTGGTCGAGAAGCTGTTG